>JAECUM010015776.1:0-74340 GCA_016617855.1 Megalonaias nervosa | reverse complement strand
ATAATAATATTTATTCAGAATCAGATTATAATATTTATTCAGATAATAATATTTATATTTATTTTGATTCTGATTATGATATTTATTCAGATTCTGATTTAGTTTTATTCTAATTATAATAATATTTATTTTATTCTGATTTATTTTTATTCTGATTATACTTTTTATTTTTTTCTGATAATAATATGTATTCTGATAGTAATATTTATTTTATTCTGATAATAATATTTATTCAGATTATAATATTTATTTTATTCTGATAATAATATTTATTCAGATTATAATATTTATTTTATTCTGATAATAATATTTATTCTGATAGGAATATTTATTTTATTCTGATAATAATATTTATTCTGATAGTAATATTTATTTAATTCTGATAATAATATTTACTCAGATTCTGATTATAATATTTATTCTGATTATAATATTTATTCTGATAGTAATATTTATTTTATTCTGATAATAATATTTATTTTATTCTGATAATAATATTTACTCAGATTCTGATTATAAAATTTATTTTATTTTATTCTGATAATAATATTTATTTGATTTTATTCTGATAATAGTATTTATTTTATTCTGATAATAATATTTATTTTTTTAATTCCGATAATAATATTTATTTCATTCTGATAATAATATTTACTCAGATTTTGATTATATTATTTATTTTATTCTGATAATAATATTTATTTTTTTTATTCTGATAATAGTATTTATTTTATTCTGATAATAATATTTACTCAGATTCTGATTATAATATTTATTTTATTCTGATAATAATATTTATTTTATTTTATTCTGATAATAGTATTCATTTTATTCTGATAATAATATTTATTTTTTTTATTCTGATAATAGTATTTATTTTATTCTGATAATAATATTTACTCAGATTCTGATTATAATATTTTTTTAGTCTGATAAAAATATTTATTTTATTTTATTCTGATAATAGTATTTATTTTATTCTGATAATATTTATTCTGATAGTAATATTTATTTCATTCGGATAACAATATTTACTCAGATTCTGATTATAATATTTATTCTGATTATAATATTTATTCTGATAGTAATATTTTTTTAATTCTGATAATATTTTTTTTATTCTGATAATAATATTTACTCAGATTCTGATTATAATATTTATTCTGATAATAATATTTTTTTTATTCTGATAATAATATTTATTTTATTCTGATTATAATATTTACTCAGATTCTGATTATAATATTTATTCTTATAATAATATTTATTTTTATTCTGATTATAATATTTATTCTGATAGTAATATTTATTTTATTCTGATAATAATATTTACTCAGATTCTGATTATAATATTTATTCTGATAATAATATTTATTTTTATTCTGCTTATAATATTTATTCAGATAATAATATTTATTTTATTCGGATATTTATTTTATTCTGAAAATAATATTTATTCTGATTATAATATTCATTTTATTCTGATATTTATTTTATTCTAATAATATTTATTCAGATTATAATATTTATTTTATTCTGACAATAATATTTATTCAGAATCAGATTATAATATTTATTTTATTCTGATAATAATATTTACTCAGAATCAGATTATAATAATATTCATTTTTATTCTGATAATAATATTTATTCAGAATATAATATTTTATTTTATTCTGAATCAGATTTGATGTAAGAATGTGAACCTGATCTCTATCACATACAACTGTAATGATATGTTCTCGTTAACTGTTGTATTGTTCTACGAATGCACATAGAGATTAATGCTCAAAACTTCATTCCTCAAACCCAGAAGGTGCCCTGTCTGGCCAGTAAGTTTAAAATTTATTCGTGATAATAACGGATTATTACATCTTAGATAAACAGGATTAATTAGTTCTGATAGAATTAAATATCCTGGTGGGACTTAAGGGGTAAATGAGTATAAGATGTATCCTTGTTGAGCTTGGTTAGATTTTCCAAGATCTACTTGATAACTGCCGTCAATTACGTCACAAACAAGATTGACAGCGATCGTTGATGTAATATTAACAATGCCCGGCGAGACATGACGACCTCCACCGTAGGAATCGTTGCCGTGTTTGAGAATATCTGGCGGTGGGTTTATTTTTCTCCATGCTTCAACGATTTTGGGGAAATATTCATCGACAACATCTTTAACAGTTTTTCTAAGCTCATCGATGTTAAATTCTGGAAGTTTATATGTTGGTAAATCTACCTCTGTTATTAAATGAATAAGCAAGAATAATTGTTGATACGATGTAGCAGCGATTTTATCGTCGTCATTACTTTCAATTACAACTTGCATGATTTTTCGATGATAATTCTCGAAATCTGATGCTACTTTGCTCATGTGTTCTACTTGCTTGACGATTTCAAGTTGCAGATAAGAGTTAATGGGAGGCTATTCGTTAATATAACGACCAAATGTTCGGCGTAGTGAATCACTTATTCGTTTGTGTTCACCACATATGGCACTAAAATGATATCTGATAATATCGTTTATAATAAACATGTAATTTTCATAATTCCACACCAAGATACCTTTTCTCCCACTATGATCTTCGATTCGTGTTATAAGTTTAAATTTTGGTATTGATGTCCATCTTTCATATCTTTGAGTTTTGTCCAAATATGAAAAATTATTGTTGGTAGCAAAAATCGGTTTTTTTAGGTTCTGGTAGTCTCACATAAATCGGCGCAACATCAGGCCATAATAATAGTTCTGATCGATGACTGATATATATGTATCTACGGCATAGTCGGGTGTTGATATTTCTATTACAGCTAATAATGTTGGTTCATGAACAGTAATGGCTATCTTGGATTCTTTGCCAGTTATAGATTTAATTCTGCGCTGGAATTCATCAATGAGCTGCTCAATCTGATAACTGCCTGTAGGTATACCAACAACGTGCCAATCTGGTGTTCCATCAGATTTATTTTTATAAGAAAACACCAGCGAATTATTTGCTGGTAACCCACCAAACGATTTTGATCTAATATTTGGCCAGCTGTAATAAATTCGCAATTGTGCTAGTGCTATTTCTTTGGCTGGAATTGCAGTTGGAAAATTAATGCTAAACTCAGGATTGGTTCAACTCGCTGATATCATTGTGGTTTTTGGCGGTGCTGTATTAGTAACGATTTGTTGTAGTAATTCATTTGACATTTTATTTATAAATCTCTTATTTTAAATCAAGGTAACTCCCTGACATCTGTCAGATTCCTTGACTTGTCCCTGATTTTATCAGGGGAACTGGAAACCCCTGATTTGTAAATCAGAAGCATTTCTGCGAATTCCTGATCTGATATTATTCCGTTGCTGAGTCCTGATGGTATCAGCGTTGATGATTTGGCGTGTGCTTGTGTTGCCGCTGAAAGTAATATTTTATATTCATGCAATTTATCAGCCGCACACGTAGATAATTTTTTTTTTTTTTTTTTTTTTTTTTTTTTTTTTTTTTTTTTTTTTTTTTTTTTTTTTTTTTTTTTGATGTCATTGTTACCGCAGACAGTAATACACCAATTCCAGCGACTACAGCTAATGCAGAATAAACAATTATGTCAGTAACAATGACACGTCTACGATATATTTTTATTTTTGCTGTATGCTCATCTATGACAGTTTTCAACTGGGTCTGTAACAAACACTTGTTCGTATCTGTATTTGTTTGCCGACATTTATATTTGTTGTTAAGTAATCAATTGAGGTGTTTCAGCGACAAATTCCAGACACCGCCAGTAGGACGCTGCGGTTATTTTTTTATCAGATGGTTCCAGTATAAATATTATTTCCTTCGGTATGTATAATGGCCTGCTCAAAAGGGCCCTCCTGCCCAGGCCGTCAGGAATTCCACTGAAAATATCGTTGAGTCTCGCGTTAATATCAGAAAGTTTAATATCAACACCGCTAGACTTCCAAAACATTCATTAATAGATCTATTTATGTTTCTACGAAAATTTAGAAACGTTTGTACGTGATTAGAAAATTCAGTTTTAAATACAATCATTCCATCGTTGATTGTTGTCATCGGGATGTTGCTATCGTTGACGTATTTCTTCGTTGCAGCGTCAAAATCTGATTCTGGTGTTCTGAGATTATTAATTCCATTGTTGTTCATGTCGAGAAATGCACGCATCATACCACTGTTAACTGATATGAACTTGGATTCTTGATCATCGACGTTTTTTTTTGTTTTTTTTTTTTTTTTGCTGTGTCTGTGGGTATGACTGGGTTTCCAAGGTTGGTGATTTTGTTTTGTTTCATGACAATATCGCCAGTAAAAATATCGCCGGTTTTCTTAGCATAATTGTTCATTGAATTTCCAGAATCTTGCATTCTACCGTTTTCATCAAATACAACAACTTTGTCTTTGAGATCATTTGTAATTCGTACAAGGATGTCTGTCAACTGAATATTACTTGATTTTAATCGTCCTTGTTTATTCTGAAAAATAACGACTTCATTACTATCTACACTCGCAAGATTTAAAAGGTCATCGACTTCATTCCTCAGCTGATCAAGAGTTGCATACTTAGATAAATCACCTGTTTGTTGGGTTTTAGTATTAGCTGATCTTCCGTAAATATCTACCATTATATTTTATAATACCTGTTTAAAACGTCGACGACGATGTATACTCGTGCACGACTTTAAGAGGTGGTGTTGCTGATGATGATACAGCGTCGAGCACAGCGAGTACTTCACAGCTACATATTGGCGGATCAGTTATTTTTTGTGTTTGTAATGTTGAATACCAGATTCGTGCAGTGATTTTGTCACTGTTAACATATTTTCAAAATTCCTTTGGTGGTGCCAACCCAAAAGAATTGAAATAAACAATTCCACGTGGATCAATCACGTATGCAACCCAATGAGTGCTCGGGCCAGAGTTTTTATCGAGATTAATGATACCGGTTTTAACATTGTTTGGTTTGTGCGGTAATTGATCACGCAGAAAATCACCTCTGAAATTTTATTATATTTAGTCTTTTAGCAGCATCAGGTAAATCAAAATTGGACATGGGGAGAATCAACGAAGTGTCCCTGGCTGTCTTAAACCCTTTCCGTACCGGGTTCCTGGCAGTCTTAGATCCTTTCCTGTTATTTTTTTATTTTTTTATTTTTTTATTTTTCCTTTTCTTGTTGCTTTCTTTAGTGCCATTCCAGCAGCAGTTCCAACTGCAACAAGCGCAGCTGCTTTTTCAGCGGCTGGTGCTGTAGAGGCTATTATTCCTGGAATTGCTGCGAGAAGTGGAAATATACCACCCGTCCTAGCGATGTCTTTAATGGCACCCGAAGAAAGATTAAGTCGCATGCCGGTCTTTGATTGTTTAACTTTATTGAAGTGCTTGAATTGACGTTCTGACAATGATAGTTTATTTGAACCACCTTGGATTTGTTCCCGCTTTAGTGATATTTTTACTCCACAATTTTCTTTGGATACTGATTGTAGCTTTTTAATCTGACCAGGAGTCAGACTGACACTAACATGATGATATGACATTTATAATTATCGTCTTGATTTTAAATTCCTGATAAAATCAGGAGATCTCATTACATGTTTTTGACTGGGGCATCAACAACTCTCATTCGACCACCAACATCTTCGAGTAGCATTGTTTTATCCGAGAGTTGCTCTGTAATTAACAATTACTCCTCTTGCCATACGAGCTTGAAAATGTATATCAACGACAGATTGTCCGAATAACTCCAAGTGTTCCAGCGAAATGTAATAGATCGGATACATCGTTGTAAATTCTAGCTGTGATGTTTGTAAACCAGAATCAACAATTTGATCACGCCCCATGAATGACATTAAAAGATGATATACACGCGCTGCATGATTTTGATCAAAATTTAACAAAATATCCTGTGTGGTTCTTGATGTCCATTTATCTTCAGTGAAATCTCACTAACTCCAAGTTTGTCAAATCATTATACTACGTGCTTGTGAGTTTATTCGTTCAGTATTTTGGAAAGCAACAAATATATGCCGCGGTGCAGAAACACCTTGCTGTGATGCTATATGCCATGTGAATAAACCATTAATGTTACTTTGAATAGCATCTGTGGTCATCGTTAACCATGACAATGTTTATTTACCACCTTGACTCATAAAAGAGAGTAAACGTTCTTCTTCAGGTATTGTTGGAGTCATTACTGGCATCCACAAGGACAGTTTTGTCAGAATTACTTTACCAGCATCACCAGGAGGTCGCCATATTGCATCATCGTCTGTAGCTTTTCGCACGAGTACAACTGTATGCTTGGCCCCGAAAATAACCTTTCTAACATTTCTACAAAATCCAAAGATATGTTTCAGTGGAATTGCACATGAAAATCTCCTACTTCCACCTTTCAACATTGATCGACGTGATTTAAATCCTAAATTAAAATCTACATCAACATTAACAATCATATTTTCCACATCCACGTCCGCGTTTCTGGCAAAGTTTCTCGGGCGTCCTATTTCATATTGTTGGTACTCCGGAGAATCAGAATAATCCTTTGCAAACATCATTGACGGACCGGCCGATCTTGAATAATCATCACTCTCTCTTGCGAGTCCAAGTATAGTTGTGGCAACGTCAATCATGTACGTAGCACTGTCAAACAACGCCATAATACCATTATTAACAAAACTATCACTAATATCAGCTCCATATTCAGTATTATCTGTTTTCAGAATTTCACCTTATACTTCAATAAATGCTCCAGCGGGTAAGAAATATCTGCTTGTATCCTGAACTTGCAGCTCAATTCCCCCACGCTGATTTGGCTGTCGTGCGTCATACGAAAAATAATGATAATCAGGCACAGACTCATCTTTGAGTACTGGTGCATCCATGTCAAATGCTGGATCAGATATACGTTTGAGCATCTTTATTATATTTACTATCGTCTAACACGAAAACCACTTCCTGCTATCAGACTAGCAGTTATATATTTTGTTTTTCTTTTTCACCAGCTAACTCTGTTAGTTTTTGATTTACAGCTTGTTTTATTTTTTTACTAACACTCGCAGGCATCACTTCAGTGCTGGGTAATTTTACTGACTGAGGTTTTTGTCGTATCAATCGTGCTAGTCTATCTTTGATTCCTGAGAATGCTTTGCTGGCAACATCACCAACAGCACCAATACCTTTATCATGAACAGCATCAATAGCTTTCATTCCCAGTTGTTTTACAATGGGTATCGCCCTTGGGTCTATCCTTCTAAATAGACCCTGAACAACATCACCTAGTCCATCCACGTAAATCGCTTTATACGTTGGTAATCGCGAATGGATCACCCTGACCATTACAGGTCCATGTTGAGCATTATGTATGATCATCTTATTTTTATTCACTGCATCTAACTGCATACCTTCAATCAATCACTGCGGTAATAATCATCAACGATTTCATCGATGACAGCCGGTAAACATTAATGTCCATTATACCGCCTGTAAATAATCTCTGACAAATATCTGCTGCTTCATTTATAATTTCTGGGGAATTATTACCAGCTCGTTTTCCGCTAATCAGAATTTCTAATCGTTCAATATCGGCAAGGACATATTGGGACATGGAGTAATAAGACCATTTCCCCTGGTACCTGTACCAATGCCACTTCCAGTTGCGCCGGGAGCGTCTTGCCATTCTTTTTTCTCACTTGTTATTGGACTGGTTATTTTTTGTTGTTGTTTTTGTTGTTGTAAAAGATATCTTTTTGTCTCATCGTCAAACTCCGTATATCTCGGATCTTCACTTCTGACCTGATCATCTCCGTAGTATATGCGATATATCTATTTGTCCCAGTCATCACAGCTTATAGAACGACCACGGTACTCTGGTTTCAGAAATTGTTCTTTATTATTGAAATTTTTCGCGGTACTCACAGCTAATTGTTTTACGCTTTCGATTTTCCTAAAATATCATTAACAGTTTCTCTGGTAAATTTATCAATCGGAGCAATTTTAACTTTTGTTTTTGATCTCGTTCTTGTTCTAGTTCTGGTTCTGGTATACGATCCTTTATATCACCTATTTGAGCACGAGCCTGGTCTATACCTTCAAGTATTTCTCTCATTCCTTGAGCAGCAGCTATTTCAGCTGGAAGTTCTCGTAGAATTTTTTTTTTTTTTTTTGTTTTTTTTTTGTTTTCTTAGTTCGCTCTGCTATTTTTCCAGTTGCTTCAGCGGTTTTCTCCAATGCGGAAAGAAGACCTTTAGTAGTCTTTGCAATAGGTTTAAACAATTCTTCTGCACCTTCTGAAAATCCTTCTTTAAACTACTGACACGCTTGTAGTTGCTGTTTGACAGAATCACGCACAGGTAAATATTTCTTAATTGCCTCTAGTCGTTCTCGAGCTAATCTTGCTGAGTGAGCTTCACCAATCATTATTGATATAATAGTTATTTAATTACAGCAGCAGAGAGTGTGCGACCAAAAGTAGGTTGTCCGCGAGTAAACAAACACGTGTGGAACGAAGGTAAAAAATGAAGTAACCCAATTGATGGGGGTTTATCATTGTTGACTATTGAGACCATAATTTTGTTTTAATAAGAAACAATCCAAGCAAGTGGTCTGTTCACCCTCTCTGCTGCTACTAATTTGTGTTGCGACTCTATGATCTTAAACTAAGTAACAGAAAGATGCAAAATGAACAGTTTGTGTAAACCTTCACAAATAAGTTAATTCTCTAAATTATAAAATGAAAATTTAATATGAACATACAGTATTGTGAATTGAATCCTTGTCTGAAATTTCACAATAATTCAACTCTCTATTTCCAAGTATATTATTTTTAAAGAGCACTTTGTATTTCCAGTGAATAAATAGTATGAATAAATAAATTCCTCCCCAAATGAATTACTGGCCACAACAAAATACAATTGATTCTACAAAAATCTTATATCATGAATGAATAATGTCCAGAAAAACAAGATTATGTAGTCCTTTACTTGACCTCAGTTCACAATTAGCACTTTCTATTAAAAAGAACTATTACCTACTGGAAAATAACCTTCTAGAAGGATCCTAAAATACTAGATAAAATAATTATAATAAAAAATATGTTAAACACAATATCCTTGACTCAGGCAAAATAATAATCCTAATAGTTATCCAGACACAAAGGAAATATTTTAGCTATGTATTAGTTGTTTACAGAATAAAAAAACATCAATGATTTAAGTCAAGAAAAAAATTTACTTGTCCAACATACAATTTTGCATTATCAATAGCATATAATGAAATTAAAAAAAAAAAAAAATGTTACAAAATAAGTAACAAACAATGCAAATTAAATATGCATAACATAGCTTTTTAGAAAATGTCTTTTATATTTTTCACTTTGCTTTCTAAGGAAAAAAATTATTTGTTGAAGTTTACAAAACTTGTTGGTTCTCACTCTTTTCTATTACTTATTGTAAGACCATAGAGTCATAATAATATCCTTGAATATGCTGAAGTGCCAACAGTCGTGACATCACAATGAGATTGTCCAAAACTTCTTGAATGAATTCTCAATAATCCCAGAATAATATTTAGTCCAATGTCAATGAGCATTTTGTAGTTCCAATGAATAATCCAAGCAAATGAGTCCACTCCGATTATATCTAAGCACAACATTAAATACATTTAAAACAGGAACACAGGAAATGAATGAATTAATTGCCCATTTCTTAGTCATTATATACACCCTTTGGTTTCACCTTGCAATATTTTCCAACTTGATCTATGCTGCAATACCTCCCATGTGACATATTTCACAATACATCCCCACCTCGCAAAAGAACCCACCTGACTTAATCATCCAGTGGGAATTAGACAAAGAATGACAGACAGATTACACCAAAGAGAAAAAGTGGCATTAGTCAACATAATTGCCCTGTTGGGCAATGCTGGCTATCCCATTAATAACAAAGAAGTTGAGTTCTGCATAAATAACATCGATGTCACCATAACCATTCTAGGCCTTGCTCACTATTACAATAACTACACTCACAGTGCTGGCCCATCGATGATATTTATGAATAATGCAACAGGCCATGCTGACACCACACAATTTCCTGCACCAAAGGCCTCCAACAGCATGAGAACTGACAGTGCAAATGCACTAACTACAACACAACCTTAGGTTCAGCCCCAATTGAATTCAGCCACACAGACCAAAAATGGTATTGGCCACGAACTTTCATCCTCAGACCTGAGAGCCATCATAACTATTTCTCATCCTGCCCCTGCTTGCCTTTGCTATTTCAGCTCTGCTATCCACCTGCAAGGCAGCAGCACTTGGTACAGTTGGCACAGCTGGTTTTCTTGCCCTCAAGGGAGATGTTGATACCACCGACAACAGTAGCAGTGTTTTAAAAAAATTGCAAGGTCTGTACTGACTGCTGTGCCTTTCCACATTTACTGCTTACTTATTATCAGCTCTGGCCATTCACACTGGCAGCTCTATAAATTAGCCTATATTGTCTAATAAATAAAGACTACTTTTTTATTTGCTCATGCTTACGCTGCCTATATTAATTGCAAACAGACAATTTTAGTTTAGTGTAAACAAAATCCATTCCTGTTGACATCATTGAATACTCTGCTATTTCAAGTGCAGGTATCACACATGGTGATCTCCCCCAGTATGCAAACAAGGTCCATTTTGTAGACTTGTCCAATCATGCTATTAATGCAAACTTAAATGACCTTATAAACTCTGGTGTGGACATCTCTGCACCCATCAAACCAGTCAACATTATAGCTGACCACATAACAGTCTTGAAAGCAATGGTGCACTAAGCGACAATGTTATACATGTGGAAAATATCAAAAACTACATTGACAATGGTTATATATTGAGGGTTTCAAAGACTAGTGCTACAATGAGTGGCTCGCCAATATACAACAGCTTCGTAATGCTACGTGACCCTGTCAACGCTCAGGATTCCACTACTAAAAACGTTAACTAACTGGGTACCAGACCTGCTTGGGAGACAATGCTGTGACAGTGCCATATATACTATCATCCTATTTCAGTCCAGAGCCTGCCTGTTCAGCTTAGAAATGTGACTTTCCCATTGCAATTGACAAACCCTTGGAGATAGTCAGTAATGACCATGCCAGAAATCAAGTTCAAAAGGGTTGTGATTGCTACTACAATACCAATATGATATTTGATCATAAAGAGCTCATGTCAGTAACATTTTTTGTCAGAGTGCATAAATCCCTCAATCACTCATCTCTGTGATGACAAAACAATTGTTTATAAAGCAAAATGTACTCAAGTATGTATCACAGTACCGAGCTAAAAGGCATGGTACTTGTGAACTTAAAGAATACTACTATTTTGGAATCTGGTGACATCAGGGAACCTACCATACTGTGCAACTCAGATGATTTTTCATTTCTCCATGCATCATAGTGGGGCACTTAATCCCATCCATTATCACTCTGCGATATGCCTCACAGTGGAAGGGTAAATACCTACAATCCACACCGTTTCAGACATGTCTTTGGCAACTCCACCATGCAAGGATGGGGATGGTCATCATCTGAATACCCAATGCATTAAGACCACCCATGAAAAGACTGAGATGTCAAAGTAATTTACAATTGAATACCATTTGAACTAGCAATCATCTTCATGTCAATTATATATCTGAAAACTACAACAAAAAATTCAAACCAGTCTTGTACATTCAATACTGGTTACAAAAGGCTGTTTGGCTTCTTTTGCAATCCTTCTTTTTGCAGTTATTCCCACTGTTAAAATTGTATGTGTTATGAGTCTATGCTCTTAAAATAAGTAACAGAAAATAGTGAAGACAACAAGTTTTGTAAAATTTAACAAATAATTTGTTTTCCTAAAATACAATGTGAAAATGAGAAAAAAGAACTTACGGTATTGCAAATTAAATCCAAAATTAATCCAAGAATTAAAGACCCAAGTCCTAGTAATTTGAAGTCCTGAATAAAATTCAGTAAAAGTCCAGAGGAGATCCAAAACTGAAGGTGATGACGTGTCTGTTAAAGACTGAAGTGCTAATGTGTCAACAGTCTCTTGTTGAATCACAAAAATAATATTCCAGGTTTGAATTCAGTATAAATTCCAGTGAACTTCTTTATCCAAGAGTTTTATCAGAGCACTTTTGTATATCCAGAGAAAATAATCACTTGAATTCAATAATTTGAATCAAATAAAATTCAGCCCAAATTGGTCACAACATAATACAAGTTCAAAGAGCTAGAAGTTAAAGCACGACTGACCAAATCCTCACAGTTACAAGATTATATAGTTCTCTGCTTGACCTCAGGCCACAATTAGCATTTTTTAAAAACAACCATTACCTAATAATAATAATGACTTTGTTTAAAGAGGGTAATACAATTAGCTAAGAACCAGTCTAGCTTGAGGCCTTCGTACCAAGGAATCTATTTATTTTAAATGCATCCCTGAAGCCACTAGATGTATTGGGTTTGAAAGAAAGAAATAGTGGGCATTTCTAATCTCAACTGGAATACTATTCCAGAGCAAAGTTAAAGAGTATTGGAAACTTTTTTGGAATTATTCCTTATTTGGCTTGGGAATTTTATACTGTTTGGTAGACATGGATCGCAGGTGGGGAGTATTACCAGGTAGCCTATACTGGAATAGTGATTGTAAATATTCAGGAGCACTATTGTTGGATATTATGTACATTAATTTGGCTTTTCTCAAATGGATTTGGTCTATAATAGGTAATATTTTTAATTTACCAGCTAAATCTCCCTTGCTTTCTTTCTGGACTGATATTAGCCCAAATGCACTTTTTTGAAGATGTGCCAACTTTGCTATGTTTTTATCATTTGAATTACCCTATACTGTATTACAGTAGTCTAAATAGGGTTGAATGTAACTGTTCTAAAATAGTTTTCTCTGCCTTTCACGGAGAAAATGTTTTATCCTACTGAGAAGCCATAAACTTGAATTGACCTTTTTACTGATATGTTTGATATGTTCAGTTCAAGATAGGTTATTATCTACAAAAACATCCAGTAGTCTATCATGACAGACCATTTGCAAATTTTTATCCTTCAATGTCAGACATAGTTCATCACTATCAAAATTTGTCCTTTTTTCCTGTGTTGAGATAAGAAATATTTTAGTTGTACCAGTATTTACCACCATGCCATCCCATGTGCGCCAGTTGTCCTGTTCATTTAGGGCATCCTATAAAGAAATTTCCAGTTCATGCTTTGTGTTTTGGATGTCTGACAAGGTTGTGTCATCTGCATAGAGATCTACAGATGATATTGAGTCAATTAGTACAAGTGGTAGGTCATTAATAAATAAAACAAACAGTAATGTACCTAAAATTGAGCCTTGTGGTACTCCACATCTAATTGTTCCAGGTTCAGACAGAACATTATTTATATTTTGTTATATTACCTCAGTTAAGTATAAAGCAAACCATCTAACTGTGCTTTTATCACATTGGTAAATTTTCAGTTTCTTCAACAGGATTTCTTGATTCACCATGTCAAAAGCTTTCCTGAAATCTACAAATACAGATCCATTTATTCTACCTTGATCAAGTGCTTGAAGCCATTTTTCAGTTAGGGAGATCAAGGCAGTCTCGCATGAACAGTTCTGTCTAAAGCCTGGTTAATTAGATTGTAACAGCAAGTGTTTGGTTAAATACGATATGAATGAGTCATGGACATGTTTTTCAATCAATTTTGACAAGTTTGGTAGTATTGAGATTGGCTGGTAGTTATCAGCGTCATCCTTAGAACCAGATCTGTGCATAGGACTTACTTTTGCAGTTTTCCATATTTTGGGAACAGATGAAGTTGCAATACTTAAATTGATCGTGAATGTTATGCTATCTAAAATAGCAGAGGCAGAAGATTTAATGAGTCGTGGACCAATCTGATCAAGTCCTGAAGCTTTCTTGGTATCAAGTTTACTGAGACATTTTTTAACAATTTTTTTTAATACTGGTGGCATTGAGAAACATACCTCCTTAGAGATTTTGCTGCTGCAGAACTTTTTCAGTTCATTACAGTTGTTTTGAATTACTGGTTCTTTTAACTTTATGGTAATGTTGGTGAAAAAATCATTGAAAACATTTGCAATGCCAATGTCATCAGAGACTATGGTGTCATTCACCAGAAGTGAGTGAATTTTATTTGTCTGATCTTTGTGTGTCCCTCCAATGAGTTCATTGAAGACTTTCCATATGGAGTTTGTGTTGCTCTTTTTGTTTTCAAGCAATGATTGATAAAAGTTTTTTTAAGCTTTTATTAATCAGGCTTGTTATTTTATTTCTCCATAAGTTCTATTGTGCACGGTGTCCCATAGCTTTGAATTGGTCTTGTGTTTTCATAGCATCCAAGATTTCAGTAGTAAGCCAATTAGATTGCATTTCATTCTTTACTCAATATACTTTCAGTGGTGCATACTTGGAGGCTACATCCATAGACAAGTCAGTCCACACCCTCAGAGCTTCATCCACGTTATCCAAATTTTGGTTTATATTCCATGGAACTTTATATAAGTCATTGAGAAATTGTTCTTCATTAAAATTTTTGAACGATCTATAAGTGAGAGTTTTGTGTGTATTTTTCTTATTTCTCTTGCATTTAACCTTTCTTGTCAAAAAAGTAGGATAGTGGTCACTAAGACCAACATTCAGTACATTAACACAAGCCACATTGTCTGATAGGTTGGTATAAATGTGATCAATAAGAGTGCTTGATATTCATGTTACCCTTCTTGGCTCATTTACCAGCTGAACTAAGCCTAATGATTCAATACATTTCCGTCCAATTGTTCTTTATTTGAGTATTGGGAAGGTCCTTGTTTATATTGCCAAGTGTATACGTTTCTTTCTCCTGTGCAAGAACATTTTCCATTTTTTCAAACAAGCTATCATTCCAAATGCTTTGGAGGAAGGTGTCCTATAAATTAAACCAACTAGGAATGGTTTTACATCATTTTGAGAAATTTCTAACCAGATACTCTCAATTTCATGTGACTCCAAGTCAAGTCACCTTTCTGCATTTACATCTTCCCTAATGTATACAACAAGACCTCCCCCTGCTGTCCCTCTGTTACTGCGTAATGGTTTCTTGTAGCCTTGACCGTAATATAGATTATCATTGTGATTAGCATTTAATTTGGTTTCAGTGAGTACTAGAACATTTATATTATTTTAATTTAATCTGGTCTATTTTTCCCACAATACCTTTTACATTTTCGTGACCTATGTTAAAACCTTTTGTATTTAGTTTCATATAAATTATATGTAAGACATCATGCAATGGGATACTCACTGCGATTGTCTCCATACTACTTTTATCATTCTGACAACCTATTTCCATATTTAAATAGTCATATTGTTATATGTAGGCTCGTACAAAAATATCAAGAGAAAAGAGTGAAGTCAACAAGCTTTGTATATTTTAGCAAAAGAATTTATTTCCCTAGAAAACAATGTAAAAATTGGAAATAGGACTTACGGTTTGTGAATATAATCCAAAATTTAATCCTAAGATTGAAAAATACAAGTCCTATCACTAAACAGTTCAAATAGAATCTGGGTTTGAATCTCGATGAAATTCCAATATGGAGGAGATGACGTCAGATGTCTGTACTGATGGTAACAGATCCTCGATTGAATCAGTTTATACTGTTTCCATTAAACTCCAGAATAAATTTCCACTGAATTTCTTTGTCCCAGAACTTTTATAAATATAAAGCACTTATTTAATTTTCTAGAGAATTAATTATTAAATCCAAAAACTAGATGAACTTCAAAACAATCTGGCTTTAACAATATAAACACCTTGTACCTTCAAGGTGAAGACATACGACTGACTAAATCTACTAAAGACTGTCTGTTTAAAGCCGCGATTTTAGATCACATGGTCCTTCACGTGATAGGCTACGTGATTTACTAATTTGAACAGCGCAATAAAAATATTGCCATTTATCACATATGCATGAATAGATCTATCTAAGAATCAAATTCTCACACTGAAAATATATATATAAGAAAGACTGTTTACCGCTAACATGCGGGCCGAAATGACCTTGGCAATAGCCAATCGTTTTCGCGTAGTGTTTACAAAATCTCTGAACCAAAGTGAGCTAAAAATAGTGCTAAAGACATATTATTGCGTTCTAAACAAATTGAACTTACCGAAAAAATATAAAATCCCGTGAAAATAATCATTACAATAAATTGTAATGAAACAAAAATAAAGTAAAAAAGAATTTGAAAACACACAAGCAATTTAATTACATATACGTAACATTTACCCCCATAAGAAAAAGAAAGATTTATGTAATAAAGCTTTCTTTTTACCATATGTAAATTATACATGAGGTAAAATAAAATTACATAAGAAAACTCTTATGACTTATATAAAGTGTACATGAAGTAATAGTTACATACACGGGAAAGTGTATCTGCAATCAAATTGTCCTTTCCTTTGATGTGCCTGATGTTAAGATTATATTCCTGCTAAAACAAACTCCACCTTAATAATCTTTCATTTTTATTTTTCATCTTGTCGAGGAAAGTAAGGGGGTTATGATCACTCTACACAAGAACCGGAGAAGGAGCTGATCTAATGTAAACTTCAAAAGGCTGTAATGCCAATATTAAAGCCAAACAGTCTTTCTCGACTGTTGAGGAATTTTTTTGGTGATTATTTAATTTCTTAGAGAAATAACACACTGGGTGATCAACACCATTTCTATCTTCTTGAATCAATACTGCTCCAATCCGAACATCACTTGCATCCACAGATAAATTAAAAGATTGAGTGAAAATTAGAGGTGTAAGAACCGACTTACTTTTTGACTATGGCTTTATAGTGACATGCACAGGGAAATTAGAGATAGCCTTGGCCTTAGCATCTATAGGTTTAGCTTGGCCATGTCCCACAATATGTCCTAGAAAAGTTACACAGGCACGGCAGAACTCACGTTTAGATAAATTAATTGTAAAACTTGCATCAGTGAGTCTGTCAAAGAATTTCCGAATCGTGGCTAGATGTTCTTTCCAGGTGTCATTGTAGATGATGACATAATCAATGTAAGCATCACAATTATCTAGATCAGAGGTAATAATATTCATCAAGCATTGAAAAGTACTTTGGGAACCATTCATCACAAAAACGGCATTACTTTAATTTGATAGATTCCATCTGGAGTCACAAATGCCGAAATTACCCTTACTCTTTCCCTTACTGGAATTTGCCAGTAATCCTTTCAGAAGGTCAAATTTGGTGACATACGTGGCATTTCCAATTTTATCAATACAATCATCGATTCTTGGTAACGGAAATGAATCTGTTTTTGTCACAATGTTCACCTTCCAATAATCAGTGCACATACGGAAACTTTTATCTGGTTTCGGAACAAGTATACATAGTGAACTCCAATCACTTTTACTGGGTTCTATGAAATCGTTCTCCAGCAAATACTGAATTTCCTCTTTCAAGTATTCCTGTTCGAGAGG
Organism: Megalonaias nervosa; assembly: GCA_016617855.1. Lineage (NCBI taxonomy): Eukaryota > Metazoa > Mollusca > Bivalvia > Unionida > Unionidae > Megalonaias > Megalonaias nervosa. The sequence goes on along the minus strand of JAECUM010015776.1, from coordinate 56,818 downwards.
GTTCATCCTGTATGGGTGTTGTTTCACAGGTTTTGAATCTACAATTTCAACGTCATGAAAAATTTTGTTTGTCCTTGTAGGAATATTGGGAACCAAGTGCTCATATTCGACTAATAACGGCTTAAGTTTATTCCTTTCTTGTTGTTGGAAATGTAAAAGTTTCTGGTCCAGATTTTTCATAATTTCCGAATTCCGAAGATTTGTTGCTCCAAGATCAACAGTGTCCGATTGAATTTCTTCACTTAAATCCTCAGTTTGTGGGACAGGTACAACTAAATTAATTTATTTGGATCAGAGTACTATTATTATAATTTTATTATTATTATTCATTTTCCTCTTAACCTTGTAAGGGCCGTAAAGTCTAATTCGAAGAAAATTTTGAAGAATGAGGAAGAGAGAATGAACTCTATTACAAGACTCAAAACTTCACTCAAGTAAAGTTCTGTGAAACCATAATTTCACTTTTGACTTGAATTGCTGAGCGCCAAATTCAAGCATAACAAGCTGGAAAAGTCCAGACATAAAATTTGACCCTTGATCCCATTGGACAGATTTGGGAATGCCAAATTGAGTAAAACACTTTACCAAAGCTTTTTCCATGGTTTTTATTTTAATATTCCTCAAAGGAATTGCCTCTGGGAATCTTGTTGACGCACACATATTGGTCAACAAATATTGGTTGCCTGACTTGGTCTTAGGTAAGGGACCGAAAAAATCTACCATAAATCTGCTAAATGGTTGATCAAATGCAGGAATAGGTTGCATATGAGCCTTAGGTATCTTCTGATTGGGTTTTCCTACCATCTGACAAGTATGACAAGATCTACAAAATTTACAAACACCCCTATTGTTCTTGGCCAATAAAAGTGAGTCATGCTCTTGTGATAAGTTTTATCTGTTCCTAAATGACCAGACAGAGGAGTTTCATGGGCCAAATTAAGTATTTCCAGTCTGTAAGATCTTGGAACTACAATCTACTCATTAGAACAGGACCTCTCAGAAAAGGGCAATGTACCTGATAATAAAAGACTCTGAGAAGCTCTTGTATCCCTTAAAATTTTAATAGGGATAGGATTGGCCAAATCACCCAAGACTGATATAGACCCCTTCGACATGAATGGTTCATAATTCTCCATAATAAAATCAGACTGGGGTTTATTAGACCCAACAAATGTATTGGTTTCAATACATGACCATGACCTTGACCTCTTAGAAATAAGAGCATTTGGGATAGGTCTATCTTGATTCTGATGCCTATATTTCAGTTTGAAACAATCAGAAATAACGTGTCCTTTTTTCTTGCAAGAGGTTAAAGAATACTCATCAGCAGCAAGAGCAGCATTTTCCAAGGTTTCAATCTTATGCTCTTCAAGATACATTCTAATATCACTATGGGCACAGTTCCTGAACTCTTCAAGTAATATGAGTTGTCTGAGACTGTCGTAATCTTTACTGACCTTTCTAGAAGAGCACTACCTATCAAACTGTTGTGCTTTTTCCCATGCAAATTCGACATAGGTCTTGTCAGTGGATTTTCTAGAATTCCTGAATTTTTGCTGATAAGCCTCGGGGACTAACTTATAACCCTTCAAAATACAGTCCTTAACCACATCATAGGCAGCACTCTGCTCTAGTGACAGTGAACTGTAAATATTGCGAGCTCTACCAGTAAGTACACATTGTAATAATAGAGTCCAGTACTCCCTTGGCCACTTCAAATTCTCAGCAACTTTTTCAAAATAAATAAAATATTTGTCTACCTCTTCTTCTCTAAAAGGGGGCACTAACCTGATATTTCTTGTAATGTCAAAACTTGAATTTGTATGTGAAGTGAGATCATGCTTTTCACTTGTCAGCTCAAATTCTTTCATTTTAATTTAAAATTCCTTTTCATCCTTCTCTTTTTTGCATCTGTACGTGCATTTGTTCTTTTTGAAACTCCAATTACATCTGTTTATCTTTCTTCCTCTCTCTCTCTCTCTCTCTCTCTCTCTCTCTCTCTCTCTCTCTCTCTCTCTCTCTCTCTCCTCTTTCTCAAATTGTAATTGTTTATCTTTCTCCCTCTCCTGTCTCTCTTTCTCCTCTTTTTCAAATTGTAATTGTTTATCTTTCTCCCTCTCCTGTCTCTCTCTCTCTCCTTTTCTTCAAACTGCATTTGCAATTGCTTCTCTTCAAATTGCAACTGCATTTGTTCTTTCTCTTTCTGAAGCTCGAGCTTCCTTAACTCCAATTCCATCTTGTATTTCATTTTTAATTCCATTACTTTTATGTCAGAGTCTGATACCGACTTACTGACCGAAGCCAAAACACTTTTATCAAGAACATTCTTCTCTACCAAATATTGAATCAAAATGTTTTTAATTTCTTGTTTCGTTAAGGAAGCTTTTGCCTCAGAAAGATCGTATTTTCTGGCAAGTTCAAGCAACTCATCTTTTTTCAAACTATCCAACTGCTCCTGAGTAGGACTAGAAAGAAAAGTCTCCACTTTTAATGACATTGTGAATGAAAGCCTGTTGTTTTCACTAAAGATTTCAAACAAAATGTAAAATACTACTTGGGATTTAAAAACAAGAGCAATTTAAATTTCAAAAAACAATTTTCTGAAATATTTAGCTAAACTTCAAATATCCCGGACGAGCCCCAAATTTTCTCTTGTTACATGTAGGCTGGTACAAAAATAGCAAGAGAAAAGAGTGAAGCCAACAAGCTTTGTGTATTTTAACAAAATAATTTATTTCCCTAGAAAATAATGTAAGAATTGGAAATAGGATTTACGGTTTGTGAATATAATCCAAAACTTAATCTTAAGACTAAACAGTTCTAATAGAATCCGGGTTTGAATCTCGATGAAATTCCAATATTGAGGCGATGACGTCAGATATCTGTACTGGCGCTGAATCGGTGTTATATGCACTAGTATTATTTGTATTAAAATATTAATTCTGCCTACTATTATCAAGCATTCTTCTATAGAATCCAGTGATAGCACTTTCCGTTCTGTCTGGTGTATATTTATAATTCTATATAATTAATCCCATATACCTTGATTTCTTTCATAGCAATCCGGAATGACTGTAGATAGATGAGAATTATTTACCAGGTCGTCATGCGGGTGTGTCTGCTACACACGAGCGCATATAACACCGATTCAGCGCCATCATTTATTGGTGATGCGTGCTTAGTCGTAAAGGAATATGGGCTGGTGCATACAGGCAAGGCGATGGGTGCAATTTACCCGCGGACCTGGGTTCGAATTTCCGTAGAGTACGAATTAAAAATTCTCTTACCTGTATGATAGTATTATTTGTATATATATATATATATATATATATATATATATATATATATATATATATATATATATATATATATATATATATATATCTATATATTAGCGTCTTCAAAGTCACATACAGACCCTGAAAATCCATTAACTTTTGCATTTACAATAGTCTCCATTGACTAGTTGAGTCAAGAGTCTCGCTAGGTACATTTAGATTTGTTATAGATGAAGCATTGGCATTCTCCTCTTTGCCAGCTTCCTAGTATGTATTATACAATGATTGACAGAGTCTTTGCTTGTGTCCAAATTTATGACATCTGAAGCACTCAATCTGTTTGCCATGATGGCATACCTGTGTCACATTCCCAGTTTCTCCACAGTAGAGACAGTACTCTTCATTATAGAGCCTGAAAATGGCGCATACATGTTAATATTTCTCAGTAGTTGAATTATTCCTTTTCTACTTAAATGAATTTTGTCTATGGTAGAGGCTTAGGTTGACGTCCTGGTTCTGAAGAAAGAAACATGTGTATTGTGGAATGTACTGCAGGTTGAAGTCTTCAAATAGGTCAATTATCAGATCATTGATTTCTTTCACCCTGGTATCCACACGAGGAGGTAGTCCTGATATCATTATTGTACATGTACCTGGGCTGCAATACCTAGTGGCATACAGTAAATTTTCAAAATCTCTTCTGATTTGATTTAGTGACCTTCCCTCACTGGCATCATTTCCACCTACTAAAATAATAATTTGGTTGTATTTGGTTAGGTCAGTATTCATTATTCTGTCTGTGATGTTGTCGATTTTTGCATCTCTTAGAGTCTGTACATCTGTTTTAATAATTCTCCATGGTATGATATTTTTCAATATTGAGGAGCCAATTATTAGAGCCGTATCTTTTCTGGCTTGTGATTTCATGTGTTGGACTCTGGTTTATATTTCAGACACATCTCCTGGAGTAAGGGGTGCTGAAATTGGTGTCTCAGTTGTGTGAGCTAATTGCGCTGATGTTGACCCATTTGTCTGAGCACTGGGAAATGCAGTTGTTGGTGCAGGCAACAGACTTGTCTGAGCTGAGGGCCATGGGTATACACTTATTGCTGTTGCAGGTGTGACACATGACTGAGAGGGGGGTACTGTTGTTTGCAATGAAGGAGCACTCTGGGTATCAGTTGTTACTTGCATGGTCATTTTACATTTTCTCTTGACTGGTATCGGGATTGTCTGTCTGAGCATCTGACATTGTTGCTATTTGAGAGTCTGTCTGAATTGGTGTTTCACATGAGGTTACTTGCTCATTAATCCTTCCCTGTGCTGACTTAATAGCATGTAACTGTAGTTTTAATTCTTCAATTTGGGCCCCCAAGTTCCTAATTGTTTTTTTTTTTGTTTTTTGTTTTTTTTGGGATGTACACACATGGAGAAATCATTATGGTTTAAGCCATCACTGTAATGGTCATGATTGATGGAGCGTGTAATTGCGTCACACTCTGGAGGGTGTTAATTTTATTGCCTGAGTCATCCAGGTCAAAGACTTTAGGAACTGATTCAAGATGGGTACTACATCCAGTTACTGGTGTAGAAGTCAGAATAAACCTGCCTTTAGCATGGGTATTCTCATCCTGTTTACATTTACAGATACTAAGATCTAACCATGTGAAACAGTTCAGCCCCTGTATGTGTAGGACACATGTTGAGCAGCAGGAAGGATGAACAGACCATTTTTAGGAGCGTTATTTCGCGAAACTAATGCTTCCTACGAAAATGAAAATACTAGCATAAATAACGCTAAACCGAAACCTCTACAGAGGGTGGAAGAGGCCAAACTTTCAAACCGAAATAAAGCTTCCTACGACGGGTGGAAAAATACAAGCGTCATTGAGACTTCCGATCGGTTTATTTTTTTTTTTTATCATTTTTTTTTTTTTTTTCTGCGTCAAATATATTTGCCTGGGTCATTCACCCTCTCAAGGGTGTGGAAAAAAGTAACGGTTAGGTGGCGTAATTAAATCATCATTATATCAATAATAACGAAAACCATGGAATCTCGTACAACTAAACTAGTTCAACAGCGATTAGAGGCAATTAAAAAAAATATCTTCCAGTTCCTGATTCTGTCCAACAAAAATTACAAGAGCGTCAGGAGTCTCGGGTGGAATTTACAGAAGGTGCAGAACAGTTATTCAAACCAATTACAAAGCCTATCGAAGGAGTTACAAAGGCTACTGAAGCAGTTACAAAGGCTACCGAAGGAGTTACAAAGGTTACCGTGGGTGTTCTTCCCACGTTGGAGCAAACCGCTGAAGCAACTGGAAAAATAGCAAAAAGAACTAAACAAACAAAAAAAGATTCTAAGAGAACTTCCAGGTGAAATAGCTGCTGTTCAACCACAAATACAAGAAATACTTAAGCAGCTTCGTTATGAAGTACCGGTAGCCGATATAAAGGATCTTATACCTGAATCAGAAGCAAAATCAAAATCAAAACAATCGAAAGAAAAAATTGAGCTGAATAATAAATCTACGTAAAGTGGTATTAAATTCATAAAAAATTAGAAACGTGAATGTATTTTCTGCGCTTGCCGTGGTAAGGTTTGATAACAAAGACATACTTTTAAAACCCAAGTATGTTAATCAGGCTGTAAGTCGTGAAAACTGGTACAAATAGATATTTTGCATACATTACGAAGTTGATCAGGCCCGAAGAAATGATACAAGATATATTGCATTTAGTAATGGAATAGATATCTATCTCGCACAGTCACAACGACAACAACAACAACCTATTGAACCACAACCATCGCCGCCGCCAAAAATAATGGCAATACATAAATTTACGCCAGAAGGTATTGCCGCTATTAGGGATCCTGACCAAATAATACATATTGCAGCACATGGATATGATAAAAGAGAGAGATATTTAAAACCCGAATATGTTTAAAAAAAAATGAACCGTGATATTTGGATTGTATCGTGTAGCTAATAATGTATTCCAGTGAATGTCTCTATCCAAGGATTTTATCAGAGCGCTTTTGTATTTCCAGGGAAAATAATAACTTGAATTCAATAATTTAAAGAAATAAAATTTCCAGCCCAGAAATGAAACACTGCACACAACACATAATACAACCTGAAAGAACTAGATCTTAAAGCAAGACTGAAAAACCTTCTCAATTACAAGATTATATAGTTCTCTACTTGACCTCAGGTCACAATTAGCATTTTCTACAAAAAAGTATTACCTAATGGAAAATAACCTTCTAGAATGATCCTGATGTTTACAAACTAAAAACCTGAACCTGAACTATGTAAAATACACTAAGGAAATTCCAAAACCTAGACCTACACCCAAATAAACATGTTTACTTCTATTAATAACAATACTGATTTTAAACCCATACAAATAGAGAATAATTTAGCTATGCATTAGTTACTTAAAGTCAATTCAGGTCAAGCAGAAATGAACTCAGTTTTGTACAAGGTCAAGCCCAACATACAATGTTACATTATAATAGCATGTAATGAAATTTTAAAAAATTAAAATAAAACTAACAAACAATGCAAATTAAATATACATAGCAAAACCCAGATTCAACAAGCAAAGAGCACTTGTCTACGTGGTAGTCACATGATACAAAAAAAACATTGTTGACATATGCTCTATGAATCTAACTTTCTTCAAGATGAAGTGACAACGAATAGTTTCTGGTAATTGTTTTTTTGAGTAAATATGCTAAGAATTAAGTGGCAGGTGTCACGCTACCACGTGAAGTGGGCTAAAAAATGTTAACTTCGTCTTCTTCTGTCAGAAAAGTGAAAATAACTTTGCCCTGTGATTTTTAGAGGAACACTGAATGACTGTCCCTTTTTAAGATGCTCCCTCGCCTTAGCCAGTTTAGTTCCAGTGTTTTGTTATAGCTCAAGGCGAAATGTAGGCGTCAAGCCACCTGATTTGGTGTTGATATCAATTGAGCTGGCTGACAAACTCCTGCACATTCACAGACATTTGTTTTGATAGCTGATTGACCATTAACCCTTTCCCAAGTAAGTCAGCAACTATCACTGCCTGATTTCCGCAAGCTATCTTTTGAGGATAAAGATGCACAAACTTATGTTTCGAAACTTAAACTTATGTAAATAGCAATTTGTGTTTTTAAGAATAGAATCAGTAACATGAATATTTTAACTGCTGCGTGTACATTTTTATTTTCTTCATAAAAATCAGTTTGGAACCGTAAGTGAATCTCTCATGGGGAAATAATGGCGGACATCTATGTCTGGAAAGTACCACTTTATTAGATTGTTTCTTTTCGTAAACCATTGGGCAAATATATTTAGGAAAATATTGTTATGAGTCAGTGGTCTTAAAATGAGTAACAGAAAAGAGTGAAAGACAACAAGCTTTGTAAAATTTAACAAATAAAAATGAGAAAAAAGAACTTACGATATTAAGAATTAAATCCCAAAATAATCCAAGAATTAATGACACAAGACCTAATAATTTAAAGTCCTGAACAAAATTTAGTAGAAGTCCAGAATAAATCCAAAAACTGAAGGTGATGATGTGTCTGTTATAGCTCATAGAGTGTTGATGTGCCAACAGTCTTTTGTTGAATCACAGAAATATAATTCCAGTTTGAATACACTATAAATTCCAGTGAATGTCTCTATCCAAGAACTTTATCAGAGCACATTTCTATTTCCAGTGATAATAATCACTTGAATTCAATAATTTGAAGGAAAAAAAATTCATCCCAACTGGACACAAGATAATACAACTTGAAAGTGCTAGATGTTAAAGCACAAATGACAAAATCCTCTCAGTTACAATATATATAGTTCTCTACCTGACCTCAAGTCACAATTAGCATTTTCTATTAAAAAACATCACCTAACGGAAAATAGCCTTCTTGAATGATCCTGATGTTTAAAAAACAATAACCATACCCTGGATTACACTCAGAAAATTCCAAAACTTAGACCCAAATAAACATATTTACTTCTTCTATTAATAATAATACTGATTTTAAACCCATACACATATATAATAATGTAGCTATTATTCATCATCATCATCATCAATCCCTTAACCCAAGAGGTTGTTGGGGTACCACAGTTGACTTTACAACCAATTCTCTCCATCTTTCCCTGTTCTCTACTGTCCTTTGGGAATCTCCAAATCCCATGCCTGTCCACTCCTTAACGTTGTCTTCCCACCTCTTTTTCTGTCTGCCCCTTCTTCTGCACCCAAGCACTGTGACTTGCAAGATTGTTTTTGCCAGTCCAGATGATGCTGAGACAAGCCGGTACCACTTCTGTTTGCGCGTTTTTACAGTGGCCAAGAGGTCATCATAGGGTCTGATGGCTCGTTGGATCCTATTGTGGACTTCATCATTGGTTACATGGTCAATGTATGACACGCTGTAGGAATTCATTTAGAAGGTTTGGATCCTTCTTTATAGATGTGATGTGAGTATCCATGTTTCACAAGCATAGAGAAAGATGGCTATGACAATTGAGCGTATCAGCCTGATTTTGGAACCAAGAGCAATCCTGCAAAGTAGTTCTGGTTTGGAGCCCCCATCTGTGATAAATTGATCCCAAGTACTTGAAGTTTGTATCTCTTTCCAGCTTCTGTCCACTGGCCCTTATTTCTGCTCTGATGCCATTGGTGTTGTTTGTCATGAGTTTGTTTTATTCGGCGCTAATCTCCATACCGTATTCTGTCGAGGTTGTGTCGAGGTGCTCAACCAAGTCAGCCAGTTCTTTTTCATCTCATGCTAAGCCATCCAGATCATATGCGAAGCAAAGGTTGGTGATTGTTCTTCCTCCGATCCTGACAGTGCCCGTGTGGTCATGCAAGGCATCCTCTATGATACTTTCCAGGAATATATTGAAGAGTGTAGGTGTCAGTATATATCCCTGTCTGACTCCAACTGTTGTTCGAAACCGATCTCCTCTGCTGCCATTGATAAGTACAGCACTGGTGGCTTTCTCGTAGAGGTGCTCAACAACCTCCACCGGGTTTGATCTGATGTTGTACTTCCTCATAGTTGCCCATAAGGCTGCATGCCATATCCTATCAAAGGCCTTTTTGAAATCTGTAATGATGTGGCATAGATTCTGCTGATGCTGAAGGTATGTCTCGCAAAGGAGTCTGAGATTGAAGATTTGTTCTGTGGTGTTCCTTCCTGCTCGGAAGCCTGCTTGCTCTTCAGCAATCATTTTCTCTGCTTGAGGCTTTAGTCTGTTGAGAATTATCTTCAGCATGACTTTGCTCGGGTTACTGATCAGACTGATGGTTCTGTAGTTTTGGTATAGCTGTAGGTTTCCTTTCTTGGGGAGAACAATGACCAAGGATTGAGTCCATGTGGTGGGCCATTCTCCTGTCTGCCATATCTTGTTGCAGATTGTTGTTAGGACTGTGGTTGTCTCTTCTCCTGCTTGAATGAGCTCTGCCGGTATGTTGTCAACGCCGGCTGACTTTCCTTTCTTTTGTGACCTTGTCATGGAATCGTATAAATCCCTTTATTTATTAAATACATGTACTCGGGTTTGGTTTCTTTCTTTTGTATACAACGATGCCCGAGGGTGATTTAAGTATACTGTACAATATTTAGAAATAGTGAGTTCGGTTCATCCCTACCGCACGTGCGAAGTGCTCTAGATGGGAAAAACCGATTTACATCTAGTGCCCAGACGATGTAGGGCTGCATATGGGTATAAATACCTAACCGTAAGACGATATCTTCACATTACGGAACGTCTTGTCAGTAAGCAGTCTACTTAGGGAGCTGTAGAGGTATGTAAGTTAGGGATTTACATAGGACAGACTGTCGCCCAAGCCAGCAGCCGAGAGCAAGAGGGGCCAAATACCAGTGCTTCCCGCCAAAACCGCTGCACAGACAGTGGGCCGTAATGAATCACTGGCACACAGCACCTCTTCGGAGGGCCCTTTGCAACCTCTTCGGAGGAACCTTTTCACTTCTTAGGAGGTAAACCCGTAAAACAAATACAGGACTGTCTAAATCGGATTTGATACTGGAAACGAACTGACTTTGATTCATGGATTTGGACTGTACTATTTTAAAGGAGAAAAGGAACGGAACTGGACTTTGTTATAAGGATATGGAATTATTATTCGCAGGACTTTACAAAATAAACCTTTTCGGAGGTAAACCCACAAAACAAAACATATGACTGCTTTAAAAGGATTAGACATTGGAAATGAACCGACATTGATTCATGGATATGGTCTGTACTATCTTAAAGGAACTGTACTCTGAATTAAGGATATACAATTATTCTGTATGGAGTCATTTCATATTTAATACCCAAACTTCGCAAGAAGTTTTTCTAACACGCAAAACAGACGACTTTTAATGGAGCCACCCAGGAACACTGACTACTCTTAAATGAGTCAAGCTAGAACACGTGTTAATCATCACCAGGGGTGTGCGTTTACAAGGAAAACATAATGAAGGAAAATGTATTCTCTACGCTACTAGTTCCACGGAAAGTTCCAGCTGCAAAGAGCTATTTGAGATTACTAACAAGCTAATGTCAAGGAACAAATGTACACCACTTCCAGCTACCTTCTCTCTAGTCGACCTTCCGGACCTGTTTGCAAATTTCTTCCGTGACAAAGTTACAAATCATCAGAGATAAACTTGACAATACAATTTCAGTTGACTCGTCGTCACCATACAGTTGCGATACAGAATTTCAGCGGCAACCGTTAGCAGCATTTGAACCTGTCTCTATGGATTTAGTACGTACAATCGTGATGAAGAGAGCACCAAAGTCCTGTGAACTTGATCTGATTCCGACGTCACTGCTGCTAGAGTGCTTAGATCCAATATTGCCTTCACTAACTGATGTTATTAATACCTCTCTCTCATCTGGGGAATTTTACAAAACTGCCATTGTAAAGCCTCTGCTGCAGAAACCAACACTCGACCATAATGATTTAAAGAACTACTGCCCAGTTTCTAATCCCCCATTCATGACAAAAATCTTAGAAAAAGTTGTTCTATCCCAACTTGTATCTCATCTGAATTCAAACAGTCTTTTTAGCAATGTACAGTCTGCATATCGCCCTTGCCACAGTACTGAAACTACTCTTCTGAAAGTAGTCTCTCCGCTTTGGATAGCAGAAAGATTACAGTCCTCGCTCTCCTTGACTTGTCTGCAGCATTTGACACTATAGACCATGATATATTACTTCACCGTCTCCAGCATGTATTTGGCATTCATGATACGGCCTTACTATGGTTCAAGTCCTACTAGGTCAACAGGACACAAATTGTGTCCGCAAATGGAAAACACCCCAGCCCAGTTGATATATGCTGTGGTGTTCCACAGGGGTCTGTTCTTGGACCTGTTCTCTTCATTCTATACACTCAGCCACTCTCAAGTGTCATTGATCATCATCCAGTGTCTCACCAATTGTATGCTGATGACACCCAAATATACAAATCTAGCCATCCAACTGAAGTTGAAGCTACCATCCAAGGCGTAGAGAGGTGCATTTCCGATGTGAAATCATGGATGACATGTAACAAGCTGCAGATGAATGATGACAAAACTGAAGCCATCCTGATTACAACACAAAGACTTTCTCATTCACATCCTTTACCTCAGACAATAAATATCAGCAACACCAACATTAAATTCACACAGTCAGTACGAAACCTCGGTGTCACTCTCGACAGTACTCTCTCGTTGCACCAACATGTCATGAACATATGCAAGGCTGCATATCTTGAGCTGAGACGCATCAGCCCCATTCGCAAGTATCTTTCAGTTGATGCCACTAAAACACTTGTGTGTTCCTTAGCACTTTCAAGACTGGACTATTGTAACTCAATTCTGTCTGGTTCGTCTCAATATCTACTTCAGAAACTTCAAAAAGTTCAAAATACAGCTGCTCGGATCATCCTTAGAGTACCACGATCAGAGCACGCCTCTCCCCTGCTCTCTACCCTACACTGGCTATCCATACGATCCAGAATTAAACACAAAATTTGTTCTCTGTGCTACGTTTCACTGACGGGCTCCAGTCCAACATACCCATCTGACCTCACCCATGTGTACACACCAGCAAGATACTTACGCTCCTCTTCTGACACTCGTATTCTCATTATTCCCACTATGAAAATGAAATCATATGGACAACGCTCTTTTGCATACCAGGGTCCAGCAACGTGGAATGAATTGCCCACTGCACTTAGACACAAAGGCACTGTGATCTCATTCAAGAGCGCTCTTAAAACTCACCTATTTCAACTGCAAAAACAGACTTAAAGACCTAATAATGTATCCTTACCTTAAATATTTACAGCATGTTTTTTGTTTCTAATTTCGTGGTGTTTGTTTTCATTTTTGTAATCATATCATTATATATGTTTTTTAAGTGTTGTCAAATGTTGTAAAGCGCTTACAGCTTCTAAAGATTAGGCGCTATACAAAGTCCTCATTATTATTACTATTATTACTAGCCAGCCGGAAATTTCCAAATACATTACCGTATACGATACCAACTATGAAAACAGGAATGAAGGAAAAACTGTGCAAATATAGCCCCTTATTATTCCTTGAGGAAATACAAAATGTTCTCTACACTACTAGCCAAAATAATTTTGAAAACAGTATGCTAAGGCATAAAGGGAAACTGAAACATGCACGCATGAAACAAAAAACAAAGCACTTAGACAACTTATTAATTTTTTATTAGTTATTTAATTATTTATATTTCGGCTCTATTACCAAAAAACTTTCAAAATTCTAGTACCGATACGCTTTTAGATAAGGAATACAAAACTGTAATGAATTTAATCTATATAGTGCCGTCCTAACACATACAAGGGGAGCAATGAAAACAGAGCACTCACAATCTGCACAACTCAGGGCGTTACGACTTGGCAAGTCACTTCGGAAAACTAACCGATTGATTACAAGGAAAGGAAACCCATCCTGGGACTTGGTAGTTCAGGGGGGGGGGGGAGTATTGACCTACGTTCTAAGCAAGGGAGGACAGAAACCAGGCCCACTGCCAGCCCAGGCAAAGGGAAGGGAGTATAACCTCACCAAGCTTTTGGGGAGAAGAAAAACTCTAAAGATCTGGTGAACAAACATAGAACAACCCTCTCTAAATTTGTTTGTTTGTTTTGGAGTTTTCTTATTAATTTAACACATAACTGCAGTACTGAAGGGTGAGTGGCACACCTACACCGTAAAACTTTTTCCCGAAACGCCAGGGTGCTACCTTCAAGTCCAAACCAGCTAGATATGCTGGAGCGTGCTGAAGGGTATCAACACCTACTTAAGGACTTGCACATCTTCAGCTGTAGAGTTGTGTAAGTTATTTATTAATTTCTTGTGTATAAGTTATAACTATTGTACTATCACGTTTATTTTTGTATATTTTCTATGTAGCTTCGGCTTGCGTAGTATAATGCAAATATTTTCTGTTCTTGTTTGTGACTTAGCAAGAGCTTTATATTGGCAATATAAAGTTGCATTTTTTAAAGAAACGTATAAGTACCATAGGAATCTTATTGGAAACAGCTAGGTTCACTTCTGAAACCTGTTTGTTTTTTGGTTTGTTTTTCGGGTTTTTTTGTAATGCTGTGCCCATAATGTAATTTATATACCTTACCGTATATAACGTCATTACGTTTTATCCTATATGCCCGTGTCGTGAATAGTACACGGTGTTACATGTATTTTTAGCTGATCGGAGTCGACGAGGTACCAGCTGTAGAGCTGACTATAGAAGTTGACCATATCAGCTGTAAAGCTGACCATAGCAGCCGTAGAGCTGAATGAACAGTGTGTTGTTGATTGTGTAGCAGGTGATCGGACGTTGCTGACCGATTGCTTGATTGACCAAGGAACTGAATGGTGGTTGGTGACTACCTGTACTGCTGATTGTTTGATTGACCAGTACGACTGGTAACCAAGTATGCTAGTGACGGTGTAATCTTTTAGCCTTGGGCTAATTAAGGGGTTTGTTATACCCAGTGTTTTGGAGTGTAAAGATATTTTGTATGATATCTGTCCTATCAATTCATCATTTTACTATTTGAGTAAAATACCTCAGTTTTCACTATGAGTGAATACATCATTTTACTAATTAGTAAAACACATCATTTTTTTCATCGTGTGAAATTACTGTGAATCGTTCACTTTGTCCTTGTACTGTATAAGGTCATTTATTTGTATTTATATTTGTTGTATTATTAGGTTCGTGCGGATTATGTTAATTTGTACAATATTTGGATCTTATACAAGCACGTATTAGTCATAATTCTTTCCTCATTCAAGTCATTCATCAATAAACATTGTATTTGTATCGCCATCAAAAGTGTTCTGTTATAAATCCGAAATCCAACCCGGTTATTTTGTTAGAGACCTAACTGCAATTTCTACTTCCTCAAGAAGAATGGAGTTGCCATCAATTTCTTCTGCCTGAGGACAATTTAGTTTTGCTGGATCTCCTTGGGTCTTTTGATTATACTATGTATTAGTTGTTTACAATGAATAAAATAAAAAAAGTCAGTTTGGGTCAAGCAGACATGAACCCAGCTTTGGACAAGGTCAAATCCAACATACAATGTTACATTACAAAAGCATGTAACAAAATAAAATAAATTAAAACCAACTAACAAGCAATGCAAATTAAATATACATAATAATAGTACAAATATTACATTATTGAAGATTTAGCTTTAGCAAGTATGTTGGTCCGAAACATATGGGACAATGCTGTGTGTCACAGAATAAGGCAAGAAATAACTTGGTTTTGCCTTAGATAACTTGGTTTTGCCTTAGGTCTATTTTTCACCTTTATTCGTTGTGCAGGCGTACAACGTTACCTGGGGTGAATCATTGTTTCTCCAGGTGAGCGATTCTAAAACTACATGCGACGAGAGTCACGAAAGGCATGGTATACATGAGTATTTGACCATGACTATTATTCACTCCCCTATGGATTTAAGGTTGATTCATTTCAAACGCTGGCACAGGTCATTTGGATTTTGTCAGGGAGTGAACGTTCTCCATTGTGTTCTCCGGCCATAGGGGTAAGTGTTAAATTTATATTTTATTTGATTTACGAAACCTATTCTCGTTTGTATGTCATATCGGGTAATGAAGCCTTTTACGTTGCGAACTTTGCTATTACAGTTTAATTTATGAGTATGTATCTAGTAATTTAATTCAGAACCCATTATTATAACCAGTTTGGTTTTATTGTATCTGTTTAGGGCTGACGGTAGCTGTTTAGGGGTGGGCGTAGCTGTCCAGAGTGGCGTGCGGTCTGTTTAAGTTTGAGCGTAGCTGTCCATAGTGCAGTGTGCTGTCCGTACGTATATGTATACGTAAGATTATATATGTGGTGGAACCACTAATGTAGATGTAACCAATACAAGGGTGCTGGGTGCCGTCTGTATGTATAGTACTTGTGGATCCGTGAAGGGCGGGAGCGGTCGATAAATGTGGGCCAATCCAAGGATCCAGTGAAACTGTGTGGTGTATCAGTTTGTGAATTGTATGACTGTTCAAGTTTTACAGTGGTGTTTGTTTCAATTGATTGTGGTTTCAACCGAGTACAATATTGTTTGCATTACATGAGATTATGTGAATCTTGCTTTCATAGCATTCATTGTTTATTTGAAACTTAATGTATTACATGCGTGAGATTATGTGAATCTCGCTTACATTGCGTGATATTAGTGGAAACATTTTTGCAGTCCATGAGGTTATTTGAACCTCACTTTTCATGCTAGAGGTATATGAATCATATTTTTGGATTTTTTTTTCTTTTTTCATTTCGTGAATGTGTGTAGTGATTGGATCAATCGTATGATAGAAGTGGGAGAGATTCAGTGCATTTTGTACTATATACATATATATTCTTAGTAATTCATTTTATAAATTTTCATCATCCATCACATCGTGTTTGTGTTGTTAATTTAATCCAAGAAAAGAAACCCACTCGGTTTAAATTCTGTCCCACTGTTATGGAATTCGACAGACTCTTATGGTAATGATTGTATTCCAAGTCCACTCATTTGTGTAAAATATACGAAAAAAAAAAAACAAAACAATGAAGCAAATGCTACATAACCAGTGCATAACATTACAAGTATATAGACAAATAATGAAACCTTATTTTTTTCAATCCTATCGATGGATTGTTGTAACGAAGCTATTAAGCGAGTGCTTACAACCCTCTTTCTAAAAAGATGCACTTGTTTGTGGCTGTGTGGATTCAGTTTTTAAATAAGGGTTTAGTTCATTCATATACTAACTTAATTCTTCAGTGTGTTTTATATGAACAATTACGGTGGAGTTTTATCGGCTACAAAGAAATTAGGACTAACAGTATGATCTGAAAGACGTGTACATTTGCTCTCAATGTACATGGTACTGGGGTTGTTTCAAACATGCTTAGAAATCGTTCCAACTGTAATTTTATGTAACAAAGACTGTATAATACTCGAAATATGAGAAAATAAATCCTTTTCCTCTCGATTTCATGCGGGTATGACTCAATGTAACGTCAATAAAATTTACTAGGCCCGCAAGTAAGCATAGGGCTCCTATCGTTGCATACAATTTTCCCATAGTATGACTGATAGGTACATTGTAAACGACAATACAAGCCCCTGTGCTAGTAAGCGGCTACCCTATATGCTGCTACCATACGTGGCGATGAACTGTTAGATAATGATAGGCAATCGGTTCTGACCCCACACCCCAACACAAATGTTCAAATATTTAAAAATGGAGTTGGAAGGGTCACAGGAAACTCATAGACCAACAAGTAATATACTAATATACACGCATTCTTTTTTTTCTTTTTTTTTTTAAGGCCCCAGTAATGTCACCCAAAACAAAAGACGGAGAGCTACTTCTTGGAATAAGGAAACTCACATGGGCTCGTATCGTTGCAACGATACGAGCCCATGTGAGGAAACTCGGATTTAGACATCGTACAATAGACGTACTCGTATATATACAATTTTTGATAAAACTGAAAACAGAAAATACCTGATATTTTCCTGCAAATCGGACTCAATGTTGCGTCGTAAAAGTGCACTTACTGTGTGAGAAGGTGTACACATACCAGCTATAGAACCCGGAAGTGAAATTACAGACAAGAGAAAAGACGGATTTTAGAAAACGACATCCCAACATGAACTAAAAGTTTAATTTCTAGGAGTTTAATTTGTGGATTACCCATCTTAAACTGAAAATTGTTCAAATAAGGCCAACTGAAAAATATTTTTTTAAAAAAATTCCATTTCGAAACCCGACCGTTTACCCAACATAGAAGGGTCTCCAGACTTGTTAAGGAATCTGACGGGCCTGAACAAAACTAGCCTGGTACCCTCGACATCCCTTATGCTCTGCATACTCGTGTGCGGGTCATAATGGGAAGCCAGCGTACCCGATTAATACCAAGTCTTGTTACCCGCCAAGATTAGGTTATCTGCACAATATAGGACATATGAAAGGGCCTTTAAGGGAAAATAAGAGGCTAATTCGGACCGAAGTAAACGCTGATTCGGGCCACTTCGGACCAAATTCCGGGCTGATTGGTAGCATGTGAAATATTAAGTTTCTCACGGAATTTAAATGTGACATTTACATTTGTTTAAATAGGATATTTCTCAGGTTTAACAGTTTAAATATGCATTTAAGGATATATACAAAACCCCGACTGTACGCGTGATAATTTATATACAATGAAAATCAATGCACTTAATTTTGTTCCGTCTGTATATATTGGTCTCAGAATGATAATGTTTGGTTACTTTTTGCTTGATTATACTATATATATATATATATATATATATATATATATATATATATATATATATATACACACACACACACAAATAATGAGCACTGTAATTGATTTTCATTAGCTGAAATTTTAATATATTGTTTAACAGTATGCATATTGTTATATAAATGGGATACTGCGCAAGAAGAAATATATAAAATATAGCATATTATTATTTAAAACAATTGTTATTTATGTTATATAGCAATGTAGAAACTAACATCGTCCATACAAACTGGCCGGTAACTACAGGAGCAGACTGGTGGAGGTTCGATTCTCAGCGTAGGACTTCCACAGTGTCGTCAATCATATTTTGGTGCTTTTTCGTCTGTTTACATTGTCATTTCCTGAGTTTACCATCGGATACCAACTTAAATTATAACCGTTTGTTTATTACCGTGTGTGATCATTATGAACTTCGTTAATTTAACTGCAAGCACTAATAGTGGGATCATCTGAATATGAACTGGCAAAACCCGTTTAACCAATGCAACTATAATTAAAGCACTTTTCACATCATTTGCCAATTTACTGAACTTGATACCATTCTAAAACACAACATATAATGCTGACTTGAAATAACTTTACGATCATTGTTTACATGGCAGTGTTTATTATATTATATATTTAATATTTTTTAGGTATTAGTTTACAAAAATATATATTCAGAAATCAATATTAATGGGTTTAATATGTGCTTTAAATTAAATATTTTAAAATATTTCAAAGGATAAAATGAAAATAAGTTGGTTTACTCGTTCGAGATTTTACTCAAAAATCAACAACTGAACTAAAACAGTAGATAAAAATATAATAACAACGAAGTACATTATACTATCGTTTTGCAGTCATAATAATAATGCGAAGAAAACACGACTTGCATGAGAAATTAATAAATACATTGGGTCAATTTATATGCATTACTGTTTGATAATTTTGATGCTGGCCTGATTTATGAGAAGTTAACTTGATAGTTTCTTTACTGACACTTTGGGAAGTTATTTTGGTTTTAAAAAAAATCTAAATGTGAAAGCTCATATTTATTTTGGTCTGATTTTGGCTATAAGTGTGAAAATAACTTACTTGAATTTTAAGAGCTGAATATCAACCTTTTACATCATAGTACTATGCATGCAAAAGCAGTAATAAGTACTAAATAAATCGGGTATGTGTGTTCCATTGTTTTTCTTTTAATATTTAACATGGCATATGGCCGAATCAGCCTGTAATTTGGGCCGAATCAGTAATTGTCTAAATCATCCAGCATTCCAAGAGAGGTGCCAAAACATTTTTGTGACGGATGTTGTGGTTGAATAAGGCAGATTACATTAAATAAGAATAAAATTTATACTTTATAAAACTACAGAAAAGAAGAAATAATTACATCAAACGTGCAATCAGTCCGAGTCTTTTTTCTCTTTTTCTCCGCGCTTATATTTGGAAACAAAAAAGAAAAAAAAAAAAAAACGTATGTGCCAAGAATGAACCAAGCGTTCCGTTGAATATTTCGCCAGCAGTGTCCGTATAGTAAGCCGATAAATCAACCCTCATCCGTGACGATATTGATTTTCGGTTTAGGGGCTGATAATAACTATTCATTAAAAGCTGCAAAAATACACAGCCAATTTTGACTACACACATCGGCGTACATTTTATACACGTAATGGTATTCTCGCGGCTGTGAAGCTACCGTCGGCTGACGTGTCGGCTGACGTGTTCTTTTGATGATATGTACATTATGTTTTCGGAGTAAATCCTAGGTTTGGTGACTTGTAAATCCACGTGGATTAGCTCAACCATCTGTTCTGCGGCCATATTGAATTTTGCGCTGTTACCAATTGCCGGTACGTGTCTAAAGTGTACGCAGGTTTGCATAATTGCACATTTTAATGAACAGGTGACATCAGGAGTGGGTAATCGTACAGTGGGTAACACACTGAATTATTGAGGGGATTACCATTATAATTTCAAGCATGTATTTTAGTTAGCATAAACTGTATATTCAAGTCTGCATTATTCTACTTTGCGTTTCCTATTAACTAACATACTAGTATATACTGTATATTCTATTTTGTATGATTCTATTTGCATTTTCTATTTGTGTAGGGTGTTTATTTCGAGATTTCATCTTTACATTTGCAAATATTTATTACCAATTTGTTAAGTCATTTATTTCCAACATCAAAATTTAATGTCTTCAGATTCCATACGAGTGCTTATAAGTGCGTATTTAATATTACACACTAGCAGTGAAGTGGGTCACTATAGCATCAATAGGAATGTCCATACAAAACCCGCCTGGGCCACTATAACGTCAAAATTTATAGCGTCAATGGGATTGTCCATACAAAACCCCCCTGGGCCACTATAGCGTCATGGGAAAGTTGAAGATAGGTTGGGTTTTGTATAGGGACAATAGGGATGGAACAGGTGACATGACGTCACATTATTGGACATTGGCAACAATGTTGCAAGGGGCTGACCTCAATCGGGCCAAACAACAGTGACAGCGGGGGAAAAAGGCGGGTAGTGGGTGACCGGTAGCGGGTGGCGGGTAAGTTCAGCTAGCTCACCGGTGAAACTATACGAATAATAACGCTTGGCGGGGCCGGTAAACAAACAAACAAAGACACACATATATGGCAAAGAGAGTAAATCTTTTCGAAGCAATGGAGTGGCCCTGAAAAGGACCTTAAGGTTCTTCTTCTAATTTTCTCCAGTTCTTCCACCATATCCTCACTTTCTCTACTATTCCCTTCTTCTTCTTTTCATTCTCTGGTATCCAGTCATGATGTCCCATGGATCTAAACTTTTCTCGTACCTTGATCCAGTTTTCGTTGAGATTGTCAAAGGCCTCTTTTTTCTTTGTTTTCTTTCTCCTTTCTCTCATTAGCCCAGGTATCTTTTATCTTCTTCACCTCCTCTTCCAGTACCTTTCTAACCATTTGTTCTGCTTTCTTTAATTGGTCTAAACCCCACTTCACAAAAGACCATTCTGTTAAATTCTCTATTTCTTCTAAACAAAAGCACTTGACTTTTGTCACACCATCAAGGGCCTCCTTCAATTTTCCCACTTTAACATACTTAGGCTTAATAAAACCTCTAAACTTCTCCACTTCCTCCTCCATCACGTCTTTAACCAGATCTCTGGCTACTTTCAGAATGGCCACTTGACTTGTCACAATGTCTAGGCTACCTGGATTCCTCCATTCATCTGCAAGCCTCTCTACCACATATGCTGCATCCATCATCCAGTACCAACTGTCTTTTTAAGTCATTAAACAAACTCATCTTCCAAGGTGTTGACTAGTCAAAGCTGGGATAGCCAGACTGACGACCGCTATGCTTTATCTACTTGAAGCACGGATGTGAAGGAAAACATCCCTTACAATAATTTCACATATTATCTACTATCCACACAGAAGTGAAGAAAACAACCCATTATCTACTATCCATACCAATATCTACTATCCACAGAGAAGGGAAGAAAATAACCCATTATATACTATTCACACCAATATCTACTATCCACACAGAAGGGAAGAAAAAACCCATTATATACTATCCATATAGTGTAGGGACAAAGGTTTTTTGTTAAGAGAAAAACAAACATAAATACACATACACACAAACGTACGCGAACGCATACAAACACACACACACACACCACACCCCACCCCCCACACACAAACGTACGAGTACTCACACAAACACACAATTATATTTTTTGGCAACTTTAAATGTGTATCTTTTCCAGAGATCTGGCTAGCCCTGAGAAGGGCTGTTTTTCCTGAGCGTCAGATACGCCTGCTTAATGCTGGCACCACCCAGGCTGGGCCCCACAGACACAACGGCGACTCCAGTCCTGTTTCCAATTTACATTTGTTCTTGGGAGCGCAAAGGGTGGTTTGAGTGGCCTCATCATCCCAGTTTTCCCTCTCAGGGATAGTGACGACTTCCCTCTGTCTTCTATTTTGCAGTCGGGGATGATGAGGTCTCCTTATCTCTGGTACTGGTACTGGTGGCTGTAGCTGACGTTTTTGTGGTTGTCGTGCTGGTTGTGGCCGTGGAGACGTCCTCACCTCAGGTTCGACCTCACACAGAGGCCTCAGTATGAGGCGAGGTAGGATCCTTTCCTTCTCCTTTTATTTCTTCTTTTCTCCTCTTCCTCCTCCTCTATCCTGACACTTTCGGCTATAGCCTCCATGGCCAGCTCATCTAGTAGGCGCCTGGCATACTCCAGGTGCATCTGAGGCTCAAGAAGTTTCGAAATTCTACTCATTTTGTCACTTTTGACGAGTGAACGATGGGGTAGCCATACTCAGTCAGTCAGTCAATTTAAATTTAAGTTGCTTTCGCCCCTAGGGCATGAGCGACTAGTTTATGCCTGCAAAACAGGCTATGTTATTAATCGCTGGGGAAGGAAAAAGTGCCTTATCCTCAGCGCATTTATGCACTCATAGAGTGCTGTTTAATTTAGCCCATGCAGGTCGTGAGACAAGAGTCCCAAACGACCTGCATGTATGGCTTTCTTGAGTGGGAATGGACCCAACATACACTCAAGTTAAAAATCTGAATTATCAGTCTGTGTTCTACCGCGTTACCAGGTGTCAACCAAAGCAAAATGAGACGTCAGTCGCGATTGGTCGCGACTACGACGTCACATCGGGGCACCTGGTATTTTGGACAGGTGGAAATTGTTCCACATCTCCGTCCTGGTACGAGTGACCGACAGAGGCAGGGAGACAAGGGACCCAGCAGGAGACGCAAGCGCGACAGAGCCCTGAAACGACAGCTCGTACTTATAAAATTAAGTCCAGTTATTCTAATGGACAATTAATAATAAACTAATATTGTGTTAGCCACCTGTTCAATTAACCAAATCAAGCAAGTTAAAGAATTTTTTTATAATTAATTCATTAATTGGAATTCAGTGTACAAAGTGTACAGATAAATATCTAAAATATGCCAATCAGCTAAGTCGAAGTGACTCGTACATGTTTTGTATCACCCAAAAATAAACCCAGAATAAATTTTGATGGCGGTAGCAAAAGGATCAAACATGAGCAATAATATAAAGATATGATCAAAAACGGTTTTCAAGCCAAAATGAAAGCCGTATGTCTCATTCGGGCAATTTGAATGGTTTCTCGGCCTTTTCAATACCGAGTCCATGTCGGGAGCTCTCCGGAATGTGGGCAGCACTGAATTTCACAGGTTTTCTATCGTCTGGCAGTGCTGCACTCTCTGCATAGTGCACACTTGTCAAACTCGAGGTCAACTTCTCCAGGGCTGCTAACTTGCAAGTCCGGTTTATATGTCTCAAACGCGGACGCTATAGAAAACATCCCTACTGTTTTTAGGGTCGGAACGCTATGATAGTTGATTTCATGGTGAGGGATAGAGAGAAGTCAAAGAGCATATATAGTCACAAAATGTTTTCTAAAACAAACGAGAGACACATTTTTTCAAACACAACATTTTTATGTAACGCACAAACAACTAACAATAAAACAATTCATATAATATCAAAGAACATTTTTTATTTAACTCACAAACAACTAACAACAAACAAAAAAACAATTTTTCAAACAGACTATTTTTGACAAAGTTGACAACGTTGTGAAGTCAAGCTAGACTTCCCCTGAGGCAGGTCATTAGGCCATTGATGTACACTACGTTTCCTAACTAAAGATAAGAGATATCCATAACGGTCACAAAACCATCGATTTACTTCTTCATCGTTTCTAGAAAAGTCACGATCAAAATAAGTCACTAAATGTTCTAAAACATATCCAAGACTGCGTTGATGACGAAAATACACACAATATTGTCTACACACCACGGAATATGTGCCTTGTAATTTCACATTATTGAATCGTGCCGTCTGGGCATTTCTTCTCATAAAGTCAGTGATGTCGTCTCCAAAGCGGTAATCCATACGAATCAAAATGCTCCACACAGCCATCGAAGGGAAAGTAGACGGCTACCCAGTAGGTTCCTGAGAGATGACTGTCATCCGTGTTGATAACATAAACTTGATGGTTTTGAGGCTTGCGATCAGGAAGTTCATCTTTACCACACACCATAGGATTCAAAGAAGAGGTATACGAACTGTTGTTCAAAGGGTAATGAAGTTCCCAGGTATCCATTTTTACTTTGTTTTTTTTTTCTTTCACAGGTAATGATAAGTCATCAATTCAATCCTGAATGTTTGCTTGAAAATTTCTGACAAGTAACCGTTTCTTCGCTTCGTCTCCGCACTCTGGGACAAGAAAGCTTCGATGCGATAGATCTCCAGAGTGGTCAATGGAGGAGAGGAATGATCACGCAAGTCTTTATACCACTGATACAACATTGCTTCTTCCGAGATGAGTCTTCAAGCGTCCTCCAGATACTCATCCAATTTTTCTTTTTGACTCATCATCAGACATTTATCGTGTTGAATTTGACTTGGATGATCGTTTTGACATCCATAGCAATCTTTCTTGCTCAATTCCAGGTATTTAGCAAAACAGGACACTAAATGTTGTTCTTGTTCTGGCCATCTGGACATGACCACCACGTCCTCTTTGTCTTTGTCTTTGGGTTCTGTTTCCACGTTATCCTCCCATTCCATTTCCAAATATTCTCAACCATTCAAAGAGGGATAAGATCTTCCATAGCTTCTAATAGTCTAGAATGGCTTCTCTCAAACTGTTGATTTCTATCGTATTATCAAATTCGGCATACAAGATGACGTTCACCGTCTCGAGTAGAGGTGTAGCAATCTGAAGTTCCACACGCAACTGATCGGATTTTATAGAGTGGAAATATCCCTCGTCGCTGTCTTGGCCTGGAGTGAAATCAAAGGCCCACAAAGTGTAGCCTCCTGCATAATCCTCGTACGAAATGCTGTGACTGGTGTTGGTCCCTAACTGTCGGGTGGCTTGGCACAAGGGCAAGTACGACCTCAAGTAACTTTTCTTCTCGTCACTAAAGTCAGTTTCAAAGGGTCTGGTACACAAGGTCTTGCCATCGCCACTGACTTCAATCTTGGACACGTTGTAGTGCTCAAACTCGAAAGGATTGGCAGTGCTGGTACCGTTGAAGGCTGCATTTCTGACGATACCAACGATTAAAAGTTTGGGCAACTGTCCTTGGAACAGATGATCTTCGATCTTGGATCCGACCGAGTCCAGTGGCAATGGTGAAAGTTTTACTTCTACGCGTCGTATCGGATATTTGGCGGGTGTTCTGCTCAAAGTGTGACTGATGTCGTTTCCCACTTTAGGTAACACGTCCACGCGTCACACGTAAAGTCTGGCTTCTTGGATGATGGTTTTATACTCGTTGGCATGAGCCATCAAATGGAAAGCGGCACTGCTGCGAATCAGTCTCAGACGGACATCCACGCCGTTCAGCAAATACTTCTCTTGCAACCACATGTCCAAATGCAAGCAATCCATCAGTTCTAAACTACGGCTTTTTCCAATTTTTCTTCTGACGTTCAATAAATCCAGTGTTGTCTGCATCTAGGTCGTTGAATTTGTCCTTCGTGTCAGGTTTCCATACCATGCAAGCATCCAGATGAGTCTCTTTGGGTTCTTTTCCGTACGTCAAGAGATTTTCCAGGTACGCTCGGTAAGGGTAAGTATCCATGCTGTTACTGACCAGTTTGTTATTCAAGTACATCTCCAATTCGTTGAATAAGGAATACATGAAATTGTTAACGGGGGCTACATTATCCGCATCATTTAGATTGGGACCGTCCGCTTTTGTGTCCATCACTTTCACTTTCAGGTACAAGTAACTGCTATTCAGATCGATGTAATCTTTGGGCTGTCCTTTGATTTCAAATTCAATGGGAGCTGAATCCGTCAAAGAGGAGATGAGATGAAATTTGACCCACTGGGATTCTTGCATTATCATCATGGTGGGTGGCACGGCAAGGAGATCCAGTTCCGACTTGAGACAGACGCAAGACTCGGTGCATTATTTTTTCTTTCTCTCTCTCTGTTTCTTTTTAATAATCAAAAAGGTCTAAGTCTCGGAGGGTTCTTCTTTTCTTGGTCTTTCTAGCTATGTGGGTGTGCGGTACTCTGAAGGGGTGTTATCGTCGTCTTTTTCTGCCTTGTCCTTGCTGTAGCGTCAGGGACGCAGAAATGTCTGATTCGGCAGCCTCTAGAGCATTTATAGGAGTTTCTCGTCGAGCCAAAATTTCTTTGCCAGTTTGAGCAAGATATTTTTGCCTGCTCTCAAGAAATTTTCCTTGGGATTTTGTTTGTCGATGATGACATTTTGGAGAAATTCTTTGCCTTGCGTCAATGCGGCATCTTTCAAGGCGTGCAATCCTCGTGTCACCATCGGTTTGAAAAAGGGGCCACCGAACGAAAGGCAGATTTCAGCATCTATCCTAAACCATGTCCTTGCTGTCGAGCGACTCCTCGGTACACAAGATATATGACTTACAAGCCGCTAGAGAATGGTTTTCGAAAATGGAGTTTCAACGTGACTTTCCCTTTGGTGAATGGAATATGCTGTCCCAGATCTCCTTTTATAGCAATGTTGACAGTGTCGAAATACATCTTACTAACGGACAAGTAGTGAGGATGTATAAACTCGCGGTGAACGTGACAGGTGTTTCCACCTTCTTCCTCAGCGTTCGTGGCAGAATCCACTTTGAAAGGAATGACTCGCAGTAACGGTACGGAGGTGTGTCCCACCACGTTGTACTCCACCACATGAGACTAAACGAAGATCAAATTCAGTCCTTGGGTCAGTTCTACCGGGGAACGAAACTGCTTTGCAAAATCCGAGTTGCTGCAAATCGTTGGTATGGGTCCACCCTGGAACATCTTGACGTCTCCATCCAAAATGTCAAACAATTCAGGACAGAATCTAATACCTACCACTTTGCCCTCCGGAAATTTCATCAGTTGGCGACCAGTTACTTTATGGTACTCAATGGTGACATTTATTCTGTCCAAGGCTCTGCTAAACACGGCATTGAATTTATTAGCAGTCGTGTTTACCAGATGTTCATCGCTAAAATAACAGCGTACAGGAATGTGCAACAGATAGGTGTACCATTTAAATCTGTCGGTCCGTAATTGTATCTTAGCGTCACTTACGGCCCTGCGTGATTTTTGAAGTAATCTTCCACTTGCTCGTCACAAACTTCGACCGCAAAAGTGTTTTGATTTTTAATGATATTTAGAATTTGTATTGGGTGAATCATTTCCACCAAAGCCACTTCCCAATGGGCTTCGTAATCCAGTTGGATGGATTGAGGTAATTTGACAGTGAAACAGCACAAGGTGTTTTTGGGAAACACATGCATAGAATTGTCACTGGATAATGTCAAGTAAAATTGGTTGTTCATAATTCCAGAGTTCTGCTGTCCGAGGGGTCGCTGGAAGTCAGAGGAGTGTCAAAAAGAGGATTGTTGATGGAGTGATGACTGCTGGGAGAGTGATTGACGCCAGGCACAAGGCTCCCGTTGTTCACGTTAGAAGTGTATTTCAGGGAAGGATTGGGAAGAAGGTAACCGATGCAACTGCTCATTAAAATGGTCCACAATTGTTTGTCTCCTTGTCGCAAACTCAAATTGGCAATGGCAGCACCGATTACACAATACACCACAAATATTTGGCAGAAGAAAAGAAAAAGATTTGCGTTTTAGGCACACATTCTCCACACCACACCCACAAGCGTTGTTTTTGTAGATTTTACACAGAAGAACTGGGTGAAGGAGTGGTCACTGTGGTGGAAGCGGTTGAGGCTGTGTTGAAGGGAATGCTGGTCACTTCTTTTTATAGTCTATCGAAGTTTATAGTTTATAGTCTTGCGAAGCGTCGATCCAAGAATAAAAACTACACGGATATCCTTTCCAACGTACTTTGACTTCTTTGACACGTCTTTTTCCCACTTTACGGGTTCTTCGATCGAGAATGCTTTCGATGTCGTCCTCTTCGTCTTCTTTTTTGTTTACACGTTGTAACTCGGGCAAGTAAAACGCTCCTTTTAACACTTCCCCGTTCATGTCTTCCAATTTATAGATGGCAGGATGACGGCCACGCACTCGTCCAGTGACACGAAACAGCTCGATGGTCAAGTTGAGTAAGTAACCTTTGTCGAAAGTGCGTTTGGTTTTTGCCAATGAGCACACAATCTCCCGTCCTCAACACTTCACCTTTCTTGGGGATAGTCACAGTCGGGGACGTACCAAACAGGAGCTCAAAGTCGGTCATTTCGTTGTCGGGAGTCACTTCTTGTGGAGCACATCCGATGCTCCGATGGTAAGATTGGTTGTACACTTGGACCAGGTGTAGTAAGACGTCGATGTACTTGAGAGTGTGGTGATGCGTAAAATATTTCCACATGAGTTCTTTCAAGGTGCGTTGAAAACGTTCCACGATGCTGGCTTTGGTTTCGGGATTCTCGGTGGTAAAAAAATTAATGTCTCGTTTCTTCAATTCTTTTTGGAAAGCTTGGTTCAGAAATTCGGTGTTTTTGTCGGTTTGCCATCGAAGAGAATGACGATAACTTTGTTTCAACACCAGTCTGAGGGCTTCCTCGACTTGGAAATCAATGGCATGACCCAAGCAAATTTGGAAAAGACGTCGATGACGCAAAACAAATATTTGTAGCCACGATTGTAGGCGGCTAAATGAAAGACATCGGCTAAATCGGCTTGCCATTGATGATCGATGCCTTCCACTCGGGTGCGACGTCTGGAAAAGTTTCGTCGAATGGATTTGTGTAAGATGTATGTGGCTTGTTCTTGTAAACGTTGCACTTGAGGTAAACGGACACTTTTCAGTCGGGTTTTGGCAGCACGATACAATTTCTGAACTCGTAGTAACCTGCAGGATGGGCTGGATCGTAGTAAATGCTGGTTAACACATTCTCCATCAGGAATTGTTTTTTAAAAGCTTACCAACTCTTCGCCGATGCTACTTTGGATGGGACGAGGTGGTGGTTTGGAAACGGCTTTATGTGTCCGATGTGCCACCGGAGAAGAAGTAGAGGGTAGTGGTGGTGGTGGAGGTGGTGGTAATGAGATGACTTTGGTCTTCTTTTCTTATTTTACTTCTGGTTTCCCTTCTTTCTTTTTGACTTCTGTTGAAGGAAGAGTGGACATCATCTTTTTAACCCAAGCTTTGAGTTCTTCTCGTTCGGTGTAGGGGAAGGGGTCAACATGGATGCTGCAATCTTACTAGGAATGGCAGCTGCTGACCGTGTTTGAAAGACTTCTCGTGCCTCTTCTTCCTCACGCATCCGTGGGGCTGCGTTTGTCGTGACCGCTGGGGGTGGTGGTGGTGTGGAGGTCGTGGTGGTGTGGAGGTCGTGATGGACTCTTCATCAGGGCCTTAAAATCTTTCAGAGTTGACAGAGCTGTTTTGTCTAAAGCATTCTGGTGAAAGAGTTGAAGTTGTTGCAAAAGTTGACCGTACCTTTGCGATTTTTCCGTTTCTGACAAATCTCAGCGATTCACCAACTATTGCAATTCGTGTTGTAACTGGGACATTTCGGTCAAATGACGATTGGGAGGTAAATGCGGGGTCCATTGTTTTTGCCAACAATGGTATTCCATCCATCGTTTGTAAGGCACTAAAGCCAGTTTTCGTCCTTCCATCAGATTCCAATGGTCGCGTCTCAGATCTTTCGACTCATGAGGTCCCTTTTAACTTCTTGGTCCTTTTTATCTTGAACCCATGGCTATAACCCTACCCATCACTCCTCCCAGCATGGCTCCCGCTATTCCTCTAACAATGGGACCTATCAGGGGTAAAAAGTCTCCGCGTTGCACTAACATCTTTTTCTTTTGACGGATGGATATTTTCTTTTGGACCATTTGGCGAAGAACGTATCGATGTTGTTTGGCTAAGCATTCTTTCTGGTGTTTAGACAGGTATCGATCCTTTCAAGACATTCAAACAACATTCGCTCACGGTATCAATGACGTCTTTGGAGGCAGTTTGAATGAGTTGTTTTCGCATGGGTGGAGGAGCTTTGGACAGGACGGACAACTTGTCCCAAAATTTGGCTAAACGAGGAGGCAGTCCTTTACTCTCTTTCCTTTTTTGGCAAGAAAATAGTGTGCACTTCTTTTAGGGGACATCTTTTTGGTTCAGGAGCAAAAAATACACTGAAGTCCGTGGCTTGACATGCGTCCTTTTATCTTATTTCTGGTCTGGTGGTAATGCACCAGGAAAACTTCTGAGAAGCTGTGGTAACAAAATAGGCATACAAAATCCTGCCCCTTGGTTGCTCCTTTCTTTCTTTGGACGACTGGGTCTTCTCAGGGTTAGACGTCGATGGTTGGCTAAGTGTTTTTTCGGATGGCTAGACTCCTTTTCTTTTTCCTTTTGCTTTTTGGACAGGAGAACGGCGATGATGTGCACTTCTTTGAAGGGACATCTTTGGGCGTTCAGGAGCACAAAAACACTGATCCCCATCGTTTGCTCGGGTCTTTTTAATACTGGAATGCGACGCCACTGATTGTCTTTACGTCGTATTAACTTGATGACAGGCATCACGCGTCGTGGAGGGGTTCGCAACGGACTAAACCGGGATAGTTCTTGCTTGGATAAATCTAGTAAATTCTGTAACATGCCCGAACTCTCATGGATTTTGATTTTGGGGGCAGGTACTTTGTGAGCAGCTGCTACTGCAGCTAAAGGGGTGGAGGAGGGTGTGACCACTGCAGGAGAAGTTCTAGGAGACATGGTTCTCCATTGTTTCATCAAATTAAGATGAACGGGTGTCAAATTAAGTTTGGCTGGTATTACCAGCAACGGATAAGTGGAAGAACCTTAGGCTACTGGAGACGCGTTCAATGTCGCTGCAAGTAGTGGTTTGCGAATGAAAGGTTGCATCCTGGCCGAAGTGAAACTGTTGGGGGTAGAAGCTGTTTTCTGGGGGGGGGGGTTCTTTTCCTTTTTCTGGGGAGGTGACCTGGTCGTGACACCACTGCTCTTTTTCTTCTTCTTCTGGGTACCTTTGCGCCGGGGAGTAGATTTTTTTCTTGGGGAGGACTTTGGAGGCACTGGGATCCCATTTTGAGAGGGAGCGAATGATGACACCTCCTAGAGAACCGCTACCTCCAGGTTTCAAAATGATTGCTTTTTGGTTTGAGTGTCAGTGCGGGGAGCTGCCAGTTGCTTCAAGGCTACTTTTGTTTCTCTCAAAAAAAAGTGTTTGGTTTGATGTGGAAGGTGAATGATGCCTTGCAGTAATTGACGTGCTGTCACCGTAAACCATCGTAAGACTTCTTTAAGACCAGCGTCTAAGACGCGAGCACGTATTTGTGGATTCTTCTTTACTGATGCCGTACAAGGCACGAATCAATTTGACCGGAAGATGAGACTGAAGGTACGTCATGTTGACGCTGTGTGAGACAGACCCAAAGTGTCCGAGGTGTTTACAGACTATTTTTGTTCTTGTTGTTGTTAAGCCGACGGGGATGTGTACACGACAGGTCCTCCGTCTTGGCACCAATGGTGAAACTGATGGGTACGAAATCGCAAATGATCGGGTGTGGTGGGTTTTAAATCCACGAGTAAAAAAGCGAATGGAGTTTCAATGGCATCGTTGTACGCATGTGTCAGCCAAGGCGTTCCTATCTGTATGGCTAAGACTTGCACTTGTGATTTATCTCTAGGGATTTTTAACAAGACCACGTAATGAGCATTGAGACTGATGGTGCGATGTGCTTTACTTTGTCGAAACAAATTTTGAGTGATGTAAATGACACTGGCATTACGATGATGACCTATGCTCGTAAACCATAGTTTAATTTCTTCTTCGTCTTTTTCTAACATATCGTCGAATTTGACCAGATGCGTTTGACTGGGGTCAGACACGATCCCGTCGTCTTCTCGAGGAATGTCTTCCACAAACACAATGGAATCGCCTTCACTGTCTCGCAGGAGGCTGTACGCCGATTGCCACCCTTTGTAACATCACACGAGACGTTGAGGTGGACGATCGATCGTGTAGAACATCCAGTGTGCCATTTCTCTTAGAAATTAAATAAGCACCAAAGAAACTGCTCAACAGTCGAGAAGGAATGCTTGGCTTTAATACTGGCATTACAGCATTTTGAAGTTTACGATTCAGCTCAGCCCCTTCTCCGGTTGTTGTGTATAGCGATCATAACTCCCTTACTTTCATCAACAGGATGAAAAAATAAAAATCAAAGACTATCAAGGTGGAGTTTATTTTTGCAAGAATACAATTTACATCAGGCACATCAAAGGAAAAGACAATTTAATTGCAGATGCACTTTCCCTTGTATAGAAATATTATTTTCATATACATCTTTGTATAATTCATAAGAGTTCTTTTCATGTAATTTTTTTACCTCGTGTATAGTTTACATCTGGTAAAAAAAGAAAGCTTTATAACATAAATCTTTCTTTTTTTTTTTTCTTTATGGGGGAAAGTGTTACGACCATGTAATTTAAT
Source organism: Megalonaias nervosa (assembly GCA_016617855.1). NCBI lineage: Eukaryota > Metazoa > Mollusca > Bivalvia > Unionida > Unionidae > Megalonaias > Megalonaias nervosa. Next base: position 24,221 of record JAECUM010015776.1, on the reverse strand, counting down.
TACTTGTGTGTTAAAATTTGAATTCTTTTTATTTCTTTTTTGTATCATTATATTTTATTATGATGATGATTATGTTCACGGGATCTGATATTTTTGAAAGAAACATTGTGTTTATTTAGAACGTAAATATGACTCTCGGCTTTCGTAACTTTTTTTTTTAGATTGCCGACTGGATAAACAACCGGTGTAAACGACTGGTTGTGGCCAAGGTCATTTTCTAAGCATATGTGATTACATCGTGTACTGTGATTGTTAGATGATGAAATAACCACGCGTTCTTCGTGCACGTGCATGAAATGACGTCTTAGTACGGTTAAAAAACACTTAGGTCCCTGTGAAATAGTCAGAGTCGTTCTTATACCTTGAGAAGAAGGTATTATTTTTCTTGTGCTGGAGAGAGTTTATTTTTCTTTACATCTTTAGAGCTCGAGATATGTCTTGTTATAGATGACAGCCATAGGAGTTCATCTACTTTTTAAATAATTATTTTTTCCTGGAGAACAACACAAGTGGTTTAGGACAAAGACATTCAGCGAAATTCATTCTAAATTGGAATAGTACAGTACAAATTGTGGTTCAACATGACATTCTGAACATTCGTAGAAAGACTTCATCTGACGTCATCATCCTCCATCTTGGAATGTCATCAAGATTCAAACCTGGATTCAGTTAAAATTATTTAGTGATAGGACTTGTGTTTCTTCAGTACTAGGATAAATGTTTGGATTTTCTTTGCAAACCGTAAGTCCTATTTCATATTTTCACCTTTTCACCGTGTTTTCTAGGGAAATAAATTATTTTTGTTAAAACTTATAAAGCTTGTTGTCTTCACTCTTTTCTTTTGTTACTTTTGAATGAGCCAATACGTAACAATATATATATATATATATATATATATATATATATATATATATATATATATATATATATATATATATATATATATATATATTCTCTTAAAAATTTGACTTGTATATTTATATCACTTACCCCTATGGCTGTAGTAAGTTGTAAGAGTATTGACACTCCTTGACAAGATCCACGCGATCACTGTGTCGCATGACACAATATGGCTCCGATAAATGCAAAAAGAAAGAAAATATACACGACCAGGAGTGTAGTACCCGTGCACAGTGCTATATGGGTATCTCACTGCAAGCGACCTATGACGAGATGCATGTATGGCCCAGTCACCATAAAAAATAGGAACTACCCAAAGTAATACTGTATACATCGAAGAAACCATTACCCAAATAAGGGATCATAGCCAGTTATCTTTCCTACAGATGGAACCAAAGAGAAACCTGGTCCCGATATTTGGTCCTCCTCAGAGTTTCTTGTTAGCCAGAACAATCTATTGTTGATCAATTGAGCGATAAATAATTGTCAAAACTACAATAATGCATGTATGAATGAAAACTATTATTGCCTTATTTCATTTTTTGGTGAATCAAAATATATACTATATTAGCGCTACAAGACACTAAAATTGCCATTTGTCTTCTTATTCAGTTTAATTAAAATAGTATATCTTTTGGTCTCCTTATGTTCAAACCTTTAGTGTCAACCTATTATATATAAAACCTTAATGCTACTAACTTAATTTTCTTATCCGCTGATTAGTCTGGCTTTAATAAAACCGCATGTGTGGCCTAATGAAAATCTCTTACACAATAGTTACAAATGGAACGCTGGATTTTCTAGTTATGTACATAGACAAAAAAACTTAATAAGTAAATACAAAATGTACAACTTATTGTCTTAATATCTGTATTCACCCATTATAAGACAATTACTTTATGCAAAACAACAGTGAGAAAACTTCGTATTTAAACCTGAAAAGAAAATAACATAATTGCCTTTATTTGGTCGACAAAAGTGAAATATATCGTCACAATGAGACAGACGTAGTATGAATTTATAAAAATTACCTCTATGTAAAGGGTCAGGACTCGTATTAATAAACAACTAAAAAAAGACGTGTGTGTGTGTGTATGTGTGTGTGTGTGTGTGTGTGTGTGTGTGTGTGTGTGTTAATCAGAAACAATTCCCTTTAAAATATTACACCATATGTTTTATTGCGACAATATCCATTGTAATATTCTAAATCTTATTGCAAGCTGTCATTGCAAAACTGAATTTAACGCACCAATAACAATGCAATTTTAGTTAGACCATGACAGTTCTATCCTTCGTTCCTTGAAAGTAACATTTTAGGTGTAGCTTGTAAGAATAAAACAAAAATAGATCATTTCACTTCCAGCAATCCTGATATATATCACTGCACACACATACACACACAAAACACACACACCTGTGCATCTTCTGCATCTCTCTCTCTCTCTCTCTCTCTCTCTCTCTCTCTCTCTCTCTCTCCAGTCTACGGCTTATTATTAAATTAAACCATATTTAAATAAGAATTATACTCATCATAATGAAGATAATAATACTCAGTCTCTTTTAACCAAGAATTCTTTTCTGGAGGAGAGCATCTGTAACATAGCAAACTTTTTTCACTGATATGACTTATACGAATACTGGTACATGACGACATCTTTGAAAAAGTTATTGTCGTAGACCTCCAACCTGAGAAGAAAACGAACATTTACAGTTGCATATAAAGCAAATACGATATTGCCTTAATAGTATATCAAATATATAATGTTCTAAAACATTACCAAATTATTTTCTTGCCTTATTCCGTGACATAGAGTTTAAAAGAAGGAGATGAAATCCAACAAACATACACTCTATCACATGACCTTCACCATTCAACATCTCATACACACAATCCAAAACGTCTTGTATAGTCTCTTAAATCTCACACATACTGTCGGAAGAAATCTGTAGGTTGCAAACGAAGGTACTAAATCTCACAAACACACTATCCATCTCATTACATAAGCCATCCAATACCCTATAAACACCATTCAAAACTCTTTGTGTAGGGTCCCTACACCTATGAAAAGAAAGGGATAGGGTTTGAAGTAAGGAGAATACATCTCACAAATGCAATATCCAACTCACCACCTATACCATCGAACACCCCATACACACAATCCCAAATGCCTTGTGTAGTGCATAAAATCCCATACTAGCTGTCAGAAGATATGGGTATTGTGTAAAAGATGGAGATGAAATCACTCAAGTATACAATCCAAACATAATTTTACCATCCAACACCCCATCCACACATCCTAAACGCCTTGTGTAGTGCTTATAATCCCACACCAACCATCAGAAGAAAAGTGGTGTCATAATCTTGCTACGGGTATTATAAGTAATACTGCAGATCTACTACGGTATTATAAATAATACTGCAGCAGGTGTGCATTAAAATTTAACGACTCCTGAGCCCCCAGTCAGCAATGCAGGCGTTCTATATACACAGAACAGCTCAAGGTTGAGTAGATAACAGTTTTATGTTATAAAAATCAATTCAAAAAATTTTTGGGATATAAATCTTCAGTTTCAATTTCAATAGTAACTTGAATGTGAAGCTTCAGTTCAATACTGTCTTGACACAATAATGACCTGGTTAACAAAATGCCACTTTAAACTTTAATTCGTCACATGGAAGTCAATGTCCTATTGTGAGAGAGTCTCTGTTCAGTATGTTGGCACTGATACTCATCTGATACTAATTTCTCTTCCTTCCTTCTTCCTGCCTCTTCCTCCTGTAATGTGCCTCTTGTGTGCACCCTGGGTTTTTGCTCAGTTTCCCTCGCCTTCTTCCTCTCTGTCCTCCTCCCTATTCCTTCCTTCTTATTCTCTCGGCGTCGCCATTACGTACACACTGGTAATATCTCAACGCCGACTCTCACGAACACCCTGGTGCTTCCTGAACAAATATATGGGACTTACACTCATGTCTCCCTATCGTACTCTTCGAAATCTACCACTCTCTCACAGATTTCCATCAGACTAATGGTGACAACCTTACCAGGGCCTAAGCATATACTAATTCCACTTATACATGATTTGCTTTCTATGTACGAATAGTATTATTCGATGAATTTTTTTGTAACACAAGCACAGATCATCTAAGTGTTGATATGATCGGACACAGCAATCTACTCATCGTTGATAAGTAATCATTCCCATTGCATGCGTCCTAAGAATTACATAATTATCCAATTCAGTCTAATTTCGCACAGTTCTTAATCTACATTCTAATAAATGTAAGTGCATGTTATAATTCAATTTCTGATAAATTCAACTATACATTATGATTCAGTATCCTAATAAATTCAACTATCTACCCAAATCAAGGCCAAAGGCTCAGCCAAGATACCGTCTAACCTTTAAAAGCTTGTTCTACCCAGTTCAAATTCGCTTCTTTATACGAGTTATGTCTCTCAGTGGCTTATAGCTAGAGTTCCCTCCTCAGCATAAACTTTCCACTCTACTTCAGACAACATTTTCTACCCTTCAAGAATTAATTGGTCGTCACGCTTATCGTTTTATTTTCTTTCCTCATGGGTCCAGGTTTCTTCACACCATCTTGGTGCACCATGGGGTATCCGACCTGATTATGCCTTCAGCTGTAGTCCTGCTATACAAAGTATTAAATACATTTGAAGCCAATTCGGAGATACAAAACCACGTAACTCCTAAGTATAACGACCAGCCCATATGCTATGATTTCCGCAAAAGTCTGCCCTTCAGTTCATAATAAGGGGTATTGTCTAAAAGAAGGAGACGAATTCGCACAAACATACTATCCAATACATCACTGCTGCCATCCAATACCCCATACACACTATCCAAAACGACTGTGTAGTACCTTAAATCACACGGCTACTATCAGAAGAAAAGGTAGTGTGTAAACGAAGGGACTAATTCTCACAAATACACTATCCATTACATCACCTCTACCACCCAATGCCCAATACACACTATTCAATATGTCTTGGTTAGTGTCTCCACACTTACTACCAGATGAAAGGGGTAGTGTTTACAGAAAGGAGATTAAATCGCACAAACATACTATCCAACAAACCCCCTATATTAAATCGCACAAACATACTATCCAACAAACCCCCTATACCATCCAACACCCCATACACACAATCCAAATTACTCTGTGTAGTGTCCCCACACCCACTATCAGACGAAATGGGTATTGTGTAAAGGAAGATGAAATCACACAAACATTATATCCATTACACATCCCACAACATCCAACACCCCAAGCACATTATCCAAAACCCCTTTTCCCCATCATTGAATGGTGTTTATGTAGGAGTACTTGTTTATGTCAGTAAGTATAAAGATCAAGACAAAGATTTATTTACTAAAAGAGAGTACTGTTTAAACTTTACTGTTACTCGCACAGTTAATTTTTACCTAGCTACATGAATAGCTACTGTGAGCAAAACTGTATACAATAAATGTTATCAAATGAACACGTTAAACAAGATTCCACAACCTACTGATTTTTTTTCTTCCAAGATTCAAGACGTGCAGTGCAAGCCATTAGCTATTTATTGTCAAGCTATAAATTTATTACACTTAACTCATTTAAAATATTACCTCTTTGTTCCAATCAAAATAATAGGTTGTGAATTTTTTTACTGTGTTGATTTGATAATATTTTATCGTATACACTTTGCTCACAGTATCTATTCATGTAGTTAGGTCAAACAACCTGTACTAATGATAGTTAACTTTAACGACTACCCACTTTAAGTAAATAAATCTTTGTCTTGATTGTTTATACTCAGTGACTTAACATGTACGCAAACCATTTAATAATAGAGAAAAGGGATTTTGGATAATGTGCATGTGGTGTTGGATGGTATAGGTGGTGTGATAGATAATATGTATGTGCGATTTCATCTTCATTTACACAGTACACTTGCGTCTGATAGTAGGCATTGGGATACTACACAAGGCATTTTGAATTGTGTATATGGGGTTTTGGATGGTAAAGGTGATGTAATGGACAATATATTTGTGAGATTAAGCCCCTGCGTTTTCACACTACCCTTTTCTTCTGATAGTAGGTGTGGGATTAGAGACTACACAAGGCAGTTTTGGATATTGTGTATGTGGTATTGTATGGCAGATGTGATGTGTTATTTAGCAAGTTTGTGAGAGTTCATCTTTGTTTACAACCTACCCCTTTCTTCTGATGGTGTGGGATTATAGGTACTACACAAGGTATATGGACTGTGTGTATTGTTGGATGATATATTTGTTGAATGTTACTAAACTTGCTCATTGTGCTCTTTCTGTTACTTAGTTTAACACCATAGAGTCATTACAGAAATGGGGGTAACTTGTCCTGGATACGAATTGTTTAAAAATATTTCAGAAAAATTAAAATTGCTTTGAAATTTAGATTCACTTTGTTTCAGAATATCCTTATTCCTTGGTATTTTAATTTCACATATTTGAGAAATCTGTTATGAAGCCAGCACATTCTTGCAATTTTTCATCTAAAGTGGAGAACTTTGTTTGAAATTCTACAAAGAAAGGGTTAGAATACTTGTAAAAGGATGAGTTGCTTGAGTATGCCACCCATTATGATCTTTCTGAAGCGAAGGCTTTCTTTAATGAAAGGGAATCAGTTCACGAATCATTAGGTTTTAGTCCTTTGAGCTAGTTTTTCAACATACTGTCCATGAACCCTTGATGTTATCAAAAGAGAAACTTCTTTCAAATGAAAATTCCAAGATTAATCTTCTTGACTATGTCTATGATATCAAATATAAATTGTCAACTGCTTGTAACATAGCAAGAACTAGTCTTCACTCTACTCAGTCAAAAATGAAAAATTAAGGTATGACAGAACTACTAAGGGAAAGGAGTTTTCAGCCTGGTGATAGAGTTCTGTCATTGTTGCTCATACCTTAAGATCCTCTTCAAGCAAATTCAATTGAAAAGAAAGTATATGACTTAAGTTATATCATGAACACTCCAGTGATGATGAAACAGAAGCAACTGTGCCATATAAATATGTTAAAGGAGTATGTTAATAAGGTTATTCATATTAATCATTCATTCAGTTTGTTCCTGTCCCACACTTTGAGGATTTGAACGATGGCATGAAATCAGACTGTAGTGACCAATCTTCAGAATTCAGGGATATTAAATGATCTGGACCAGAAATGTTCACATCTACAGTCACAAGAAAAGAGTGAACTAAAACTACTATTAAGTAAATATGACCGCTTGTTGCCAGATGCTCAAACAAGACCAAATCCAACTTACCATGATGCTGAAAGTGCAGATTCTACTCCCTTGAAACAATATCCTTACAGGAGGAATCCTCCTCTCGCGGGAAGAGCAAAGACAATTTCGATATTTGCAACTCCAGATGAACTTTATCAAAATAAAGTGATGTCGTTAGGTTTTAAAAATTCTCTATTAACATTCTAGTGTTTAATGAACATGATAACATCTGGTTTAGGTAATTGTTACATCGATGATGTCATATCCTACAATGATACCTGGAAAGATCACTTAGAAACCATTCGGAAATTCTTTAATGGACTCAACAATGCAAATTTGTCAATTAAGGTAAATGCAAATTTTGCTGTGATCGCATTACATTTTAGAAAATATTGAGGGAATGGGTCCGGTTAAAACTTTAGAAGTGAAGGTCATGGTTATCTATGAAATTTTAGTGCATATCTGTAGAAAGTAGATAATGCTATTTTGGGCTGGATATTATCGGAAATTTTGCTCGAATATTTCACTAATTGCTAATCCCTTGACCAATTTGTTGAGTACGAAATGCAAGTTTCATTGTTCTGACAAATGTCATGAGGATTTTGATCAATTAAAATTCATACTTAAAGTTGCACGAGTTATGTAAGCTCCAAATTTTAGTCAATCGTTTGAAAGATATTTAGATGCAAGTGATGTAGGAGTTGGTGGAGTATTGATTCAAGAAGACACAAATTGTGTGAATCATCCAGTGTGCTAATTTTTTAAAACAATTAAACAAGCACCAGAGAAATTATTCCACAATCGAGAAGGAATGTTTGGCTTTGAAATTGGCTTTGCAATGCTTTGAAGGGCATATTAGTTCAGCTCCTTCTCCCATTATAGAATACAGTGATCATCTACTCCTTACTTTTATTACCAAAATTAGAACAAAACTCAGTGGTTGTTGAGATGAATTTTGATGTTACAGGAATACAACATTGACATTATGTACATCAAGGGAAAGTATAATCTGATTGCAGATGCACTTTCATGTGTATATAAGTATTATATCGCTTTAGATATATTTTGTATCATTCATAAGACATCTACCTATGTAATTTTTATTATTATAAAATCATATGTATATTTGATTAATACATAGAAGAAAGCATAATTGTGTAAATCGTCCTTTTTCCTTATGAGGGGATTTGTTATTTATATCTGTCTTGTGTGTTTAACTGTTATACATAATTGTAGATTTTAAGGGTCATGCGTAAGCAGCCTATCCAAGAATTTTGTCAGAGCACTTATGTATTTCCAGGGAAAAGAATCACTTCAATTCAACAAAGAAAATAAAATTTCAACCCAAACTGGTCACAACATAATGCAATTTAACGTGTCAAATGTATTAAGCCCAACTGAATAAACCTTTATCAAAACAACAGTTATACACTAATTAAGATGCAAAACAGATTCCCGGGTGAGGGTCACAAGTTCATTCTTCCGGAAAAAATAGAAGTTTGTACTAATTGATATATGCTACCTGTCACGTAGTCCAAGTATGACTTTGACTCAATGATTCTTACTCTGAGAAAGATAATAAAAATATAAATAAAAAATGATGCTTACCTAAACTGTCACTGATTTTGGAACAATGTCAAAAACTAGATACAATGTTTCTATAATTAGTTATTTATAAAAATAAAAAAAAAGACAATCCTGGACAATGTCAAATCCAGTAAACAATGTTACATTACAACAGCATGCAATGGAATTAAAAAATATTAAAACTAACAAAGAAACAATTAAATTAAATATACATGACAATATATATATATATATATATATATATATATATATATATATATATATATATATATATATATATATATATATATATATATTAGTTGTAGATGTAGGATGTGTTTCCGTCAGTGTGAGAAGAAGACACTTTCCCGCAAAGCAGAAGGTTGTTCCCTCAGACTTGTAGGATGCTGTGTTTGTTACTCATCATGATTGCAGACCAAGTATAGCGTAACGTTCTCGAAGACAGTGAGTTTGAAATGTATACATGAAGATATCTATGTGTTCCTTCAGTGGAATTTATGTGTTTATTAGGCAGTGTGTAGAGAAAGAGCTTACACTTAATTTGCAATTTATTTAGATTACAAATAGTAGTGTGTTAATGGGGGTTTGGGAATTTTGTACTGATATAGGTCATGGCCTTATATCCCTCAGGACTTGACAATTACTAATGTCACTGTCACATGTACAACACAGGGTAATGAACAATAAATTAATAATTGCCAGACAACAACCCAATAGTGTTTTACTTTGATTATTTTCGAACTAAAATCAGCGGATAGCTAGTGTTTGTAAGGAAGTAACCATAAAACCCTCAATTATGATGCTGCTTATACCTTGAATTGGTAAAGTTTGCAGTCAGGCCTATATTATGGACTGACTACTACACAATAGGCTGTACTGTTGCAGAAATGGCATTAGGACGCAAACATTGTAAAGTTATATGCCTTGAAAAACATTAACTCGGCGGTAGACCACGCCATTATGAATCCTGTAAATCACATTTTTGCTAGTGTTACATGTGGGTATAGGTGCTTGATCAATTCTTAAACGTAGTATCGCAGTCAAATCATATAATCAACTTTGTCTACAATGTGGATCTATTTGCTACTACTATCATGCACGCGGAAAATAATCATTAACCGATGCAATAAATATGGAACATTATTATCAAAGAATCTAACAACGTAGACAATGTCGATGGAATAATATGCCAGGATTGCAGTTTCTAATCCCTTTAGTGTAAAGAATATATTTAATAATGGCATTTTCAATTTGAGAATTATTTTTTATCGTTTTATATAGAAGCACGTCGAATCTTATTCATCTAAAACAAATTGTGCAACAACATTGCATACTAAGTCGTATGCATTATCGGGCCTTACCATTATTTACACAGAAAATACACACACACACACATACACACACACACACACACACACACACACACGACCATTCAACAAATATAACAATATAACACAAGTCGTTAAACATGTCCCATGCAGAGTTTGTTACACCTTTGCTAGATGTGACGGACAAACTGAGACACGAATATTATATTAAGGTAAGCACTCAGTTGCTGTATTTCTTAAATCGCTTGAAGTTACAGCCAATTGGATTCGACAACATCTCTTTCACCCAGCCACAGGATTATGGCCATTGATGACATTTGTGAGTTTTATATTGACACTCATTGTTGGATTGTGATGGCGCTTTTAATGAAGCTGAAAATATAAGCACTGTTTGTAACCATTGTCATAGAGTAGCTGTACACAGCGACCGTCATTTACAATTATGAATTAAACCAAGTAAAAAAAAAAAATCCTGCATGGGAATGATGGCCATACGAGAAAACGCTCAACCAACACTCCGCTCTTTGACTACATGTTTGATAAAAAGGACACCGGAAGGTTTCATTAGTCATTTTGTCATCCATACTACAGATTATATAAAAAATGTCTATTGATCTTAAATCAATATTTTCTTGTTTTCATGTGTATGATTGATGAACTATACTATTTTAAGACCGCCCCTGTGACCTAAGTGGTTAGAGCGTGCGCCTCAGATGCATGAGGCAACGGGTTCCAATCCCGGCCGAGTCATACCAAAGACTTATAAAAATGGTACTAACAGCTGCCTCGATTGGCGCTCAGCATTAGGAGGTTAGTGTTAGCACTAGTCGTCCTGGTGTTAGGATAATGTGACTGGGTGGGACATGATGCTTCACGTCTGCGGCATAATGCCCGAGAGCTCAACATCACTATAAACTGCCACACTGCAGACATCGTAGTGATATGGCTGAAATTTATTTTTAAGCTATAGTAACAAATCGAAATACACACACACACACACACACACACACACACACACACACACACACACTATTTTAAGATTCCTATACATTGTTCTAAGTATTCTATTTACATATTCAATGATAAAGCTAGGAAGTTTTAGTTTGTAACCTAACTTTAACCCACACGATGGTCGTTGTTGACACAGATCGGTGAGATGAGGGTTGACAACAAAGGTAAAATATTTTCGAAACGTATGGCTTATAATTGACTTTGCTGTTTACAACACGACATATATTACAAAAATACAAAGTAAACGATGCGTGAATTAAATTCAATACTATCTTTCCTTTTGTCTCAAGTTAATTAATATTTTCAACTATCATAATGGATATAGTAGAGATTTCGGGCTAAAAATCAGAGCAAGGTTACACAAGTTAGGAACCGAATTTCATAAAACAAATTTTAAAACATAAAGAAAATCCTCCTAATCATGAAAAATTAAATGGTCTGTCTTTTATTCAAAGTCAGACATATGTTTAACCATTGCAATTGCCTACCTATCGATTCACTTTAACATTCTTTATCACCGTTTAGTATTTAAATGGCAATATAGTGTATTGTGAAGCGAGTAAGATAAATATTTTACATATCTGATTCATTATTTGTACTTGATATTTGGGTGCAACTTCCTAGTAAAGGACAAGAGAACTCCAATATTATCTCACTCACCTGAACACTTAGCTTTTGTTATGACGAGGAAGAAAAAATACGTTTAATATTTATATGCCAAAACGCCGAACTCGAGATGGTGATTTGTGGTGTAGCATGAATCTCATGGCTCCTCAAAAGTTAATTGTTTTACGATATCCTATTAAAGGTAATGAAGTTTGAAATTAGACCCATACATCACATTTCTGTAAATAAACTATGGGCTTATTCTTGTGTTTGAGGCACAAAACGAAGTTTAGAAATAAGAAATTTTAGATTGCCACATTCTTTATTTTGACAAGTACCCCTAAGTCTACCACTCCCGAACTGTAGCCACAGGTTGGTCGTTGTTGATATAAATAGATTAGATGGGGTTTGACAACCAAGAAAATTATTTCCGAAATGTATGGTTTATAACTGACTTTACAATGTGTAAAAACGAACTATAGGACAAAATACAAAGTAAATTATACTATGAATTACAAAACGATACCTAGTTTTCTTTTACATTAGTTTATATTTTATTTACTAAATGGCCATAGTAGTTCCTATAAATCAGAACAAGATTACTTTTATCAAATCGATATAAAATATTGCAAAATAAATATATCCGCTCCCCCCCCCCGAAAAATTAAATGGTCGGTCATTTATTCAAAGTCGGACCTTCTATCTCTCTATCTATCTATCAATCTATCTATCTATCTGTCTGTCTGTCTGTCTGTCTGTTCACTTGCTTTAACATACTTGTGATTCTTTATTGTTAATATTTTATGTTTGGTTCAATTTGCAAATATAGTGCACTGCGGAGTGAATAAGATAAATATCTTACATATCGGATTTAAGGGTTTTGTGTGAGCACAATGGTCATATTTATTTAGGTGAAAACTTCCTAGTAAAGGACACGGGTAAATCCAAAATTATTTCACTCGTTTGAACATATGTCCTTTGTTAGGACAAGGACGAAAATACACATGTACTGGCTATATGCCAAAAGCCGAACTCGAGATGGCGATTTGTGGTGTACCATGAATCTCAGGCTTCCTCAAAAGATCAATAGTTGAATAAATCTACATAGAAGCAATAAAGTTTAAAATTTGACCCAAAAATCACGTTTCAGTAAATGAGTATGGGATATGTTGGTGTTTGAGGCATGAGTTGAAGCTAAGAAGCAATACATTTTGGAATGCCAAAATCTTGATTTTGACAACTACCCCTAAATATTTATGTCATTATGTTTGCATAATGAGTTCAAACGAGCAACTGGGCGATTTTTCAGTCGGAACAGGTCATCCTTGAAACTGAATTACGCCCTCTCATCTGACCCTTTTGCTGTCAACAAAGTGTTATCACGGGGGAGTAAAGTAGAAGAGTGGATAAAAAAAAAAAATAAATAAATAAAAAATAAAAAAATTTAATTATTTAAAATTAAGAACTGATCAGTAAGATATATCAATAATTGCATGCTTTATATTAAGGTTGTTCTTTTATAGTTGTTGGATACTGTGTTTGTTACTCATCATCACTGCAGACCAAGTATAGCATAACGTGGTCAAAGACGGTGAATTTGAAATGTATACATGAAGACATCTATGTGTTCTTACAGTGGAATTTATATGCTGATTAGGCCGTATTTAGAGAAAGAGCTTACACTTAATTTGCAATTTATTTATATTACAAATAGTAGTGTGTTAATGGGGGTTTGGGAATTTTGTACTGATATAGGTCATGGCCTTATATCCCTCAGGACTTGACAATTACTAATGTCACTGTCACATGTACAACACAGGGTAATGAACAATAAATTAATAATTGCCAGACAACAACCCAATAGTGTTTTACTTTGATGATTTTCGAACTAAAATCAGCGGATAGCTAGTGTTTGTAAGGAAGTAACCATAAAACCCGCAATTATGATGCTGCTTATACCTTGAATTGGTAAAGTTTGCAGTCAGGCCTATATTATGGACTGACTACTAAACAAGAGGCTGTACTGTTGCAGAAATGGCATTAGGACGCAAACATTGTAACGTTATATGCCTTGAAAAACATTAACTCGGGGGTAGACCACGCCATTATAAATCCTGTAAATCACATTTTTGCTAGTGTTACATGTGGGTATAGGTGCTTGATCAATTCTTAAATGTAGCATCGCAGTCAAATCATATAATCAACTTTGTCTATAATGTGGATCTATTTGCTACTACTATCATGCATGCGGAAAATAATCATTAACCGATGCAATAAATATGGAACATTATTATCAAAGAATCTAGCAACGTAGACAATGTCGATGGAATAATATGCCAGGATTGCAGTTTCTAATCCTTTAGTGTAAAGAATAGATTTAATAATGGCATTTTGAATTTGAGAATTATTTTCTATCGTTTTATATAGAAACACGTCGAATCTTATTCATCTAAAACAAATTGTGCAACAACATTAAATACTAAGTCGTATGCATTATCGGGCCTTACCATTATTTACACAGAAAACACACACACACACACACACACACACACACACACACACACACACGATCATTCAACAAATATAACAATATAACACAAGTCGTTGAACATGTCCCATGCAGAGTTTGTTACGCCTTAGCTAGATGTGACGGACAAACTGAGACACGAATATTATATTAAGGTAAGCACTCAATTGCTGTATTTCTTAAATCGCTTGAAGTTACAGCCAATTGGATTCGACAACATCTCTTTCACCCAGCCACAGGATTATGGCCATTGATGACATTTGTGAGTTTTATATTGACACTCATTGTTGGATTGTGATGGCGCTTTTAATGAAGCTGAAAATATAAGCACTGTTTGTAACCATTGTCATAGAGTAGCTGTACACAGCGACCGTCATTTACAATTATGAATTAAACCAAGTAAAAAAAAAAAATCCTGCATGGGAATGATGGCCATACGAGAAAACGCTCAACCAACACTCCGCTCTTTGACTACATGTTTGATAAAAAGGACACCGGAACGTTTCATTAGTCATTTTGTCATCCATACTACAGATTATATAAAAAATGTCTATTGATCTTAAATCAATATTTTCTTGTTTTCATGTGTATGATTGATGAACTATACTATTTTAAGACCGCCCCTGTGACCTAAGTGGTTAGAGCGTGCGCCTCAGATGCATGAGGCAACGGGTTCCAATCCCGGCCGAGTCATACCAAAGACTTATAAAAATGGTACTAACAGCTGCCTCGATTGGCGCTCAGCATTAGGAGGTTAGTGTTAGCACTAGTCGTCCTGGTGTTAGGATAATGTGACTGGGTGGGACATGATGCTTCACGTCTGCGGCATAATGCCCGAGAGCTCAACATCACTATAAACTGCCACACTGCAGACATCGTAGTGATATGGCTGAAATTTATTTTTAAGCTATAGTAACAAATCGAAATAACACACACACACACACACACACACACACACACACACACACACACTATTTTAAGATTCCTATACATTGTTCTAAGTATTCTATTTACATATTCAATGATAAAGCTAGGAAGTTTTAGTTTGTAACCTAACTTTAACCCACACGATGGTCGTTGTTGACACAGATCGGTGAGATGAGGGTTGACAACAAAGATAAAATATTTTCGAAACGTATGGCTTATAATTGACTTTGCTGTTTACAACACGACATATATTACAAAAATACAAAGTAAACGATGCGTGAATTAAATTCAATACTATCTTTCCTTTTGTCTCAAGTTAATTAATATTTTCAACTATCATAATGGATATAATGGATATAGTAGAGATTTCGGGCTAAAAATCAGAGCAAGGTTACACAAGTTAGGAACCGAATTTCATAAAACAAATTTTAAAACATAAAGAAAATCCTCCTAATCATGAAAAATTAAATGGTCTGTCTTTTATTCAAAGTCAGACATATGTTTAACCATTGCAATTGCCTACCTATCGATTCACTTTAACATTCTTTATCACCGTTTAGTATTTAAATGGCAATATAGTGTATTGTGAAGCGAGTAAGATAAATATTTTACATATCTGATTCATTATTTGTACTTGATATTTGGGTGCAACTTCCTAGTAAAGGACAAGAGAACTCCAATATTATCTCACTCACCTGAACACTTAGCTTTTGTTATGACGAGGAAGAAAAAATACGTTTAATATTTATATGCCAAAACGCCGAACTCGAGATGGTGATTTGTGGTGTAGCATGAATCTCATGGCTCCTCAAAAGTTAATTGTTTTACGATATCCTATTAAAGGTAATGAAGTTTGAAATTAGACCCATACATCACATTTCTGTAAATAAACTATGGGCTTATTCTTGTGTTTGAGGCACAAAACGAAGTTTAGAAATAAGAAATTTTAGATTGCCACATTCTTTATTTTGACAAGTACCCCTAAGTCTACCACTCCCGAACTGTAGCCACAGGTTGGTCGTTGTTGATATAAATAGATTAGATGGGGTTTGACAACCAAGAAAATTATTTCCGAAATGTATGGTTTATAACTGACTTTACAATGTGTAAAAACGAACTATAGGACAAAATACAAAGTAAATTATACTATGAATTACAAAACGATACCTAGTTTTCTTTTACATTAGTTTATATTTTATTTACTAAATGGCCATAGTAGTTCCTATAAATCAGAACAAGATTACTTTTATCAAATCGATATAAAATATTGCAAAATAAATATATCCGCTCCCCCCCCCCGAAAAATTAAATGGTCGGTCATTTATTCAAAGTCGGACCTTCTATCTCTCTATCTATCTATCAATCTATCTATCTATCTGTCTGTCTGTCTGTCTGTCTGTTCACTTGCTTTAACATACTTGTGATTCTTTATTGTTAATATTTTATGTTTGGTTCAATTTGCAAATATAGTGCACTGCGGAGTGAATAAGATAAATATCTTACATATCGGATTTAAGGGTTTTGTGTGAGCACAATGGTCATATTTATTTAGGTGAAAACTTCCTAGTAAAGGACACGGGTAAATCCAAAATTATTTCACTCGTTTGAACATATGTCCTTTGTTAGGACAAGGACGAAAATACACATGTACTGGCTATATGCCAAAAGCCGAACTCGAGATGGCGATTTGTGGTGTACCATGAATCTCAGGCTTCCTCAAAAGATCAATAGTTGAATAAATCTACATAGAAGCAATAAAGTTTAAAATTTGACCCAAAAATCACGTTTCAGTAAATGAGTATGGGATATGTTGGTGTTTGAGGCATGAGTTGAAGCTAAGAAGCAATACATTTTGGAATGCCAAAATCTTGATTTTGACAACTACCCCTAAATATTTATGTCATTATGTTTGCATAATGAGTTCAAACGAGCAACTGGGCGATTTTTCAGTCGGAACAGGTCATCCTTGAAACTGAATTACGCCCTCTCATCTGACCCTTTTGCTGTCAACAAAGTGTTATCACGGGGGAGTAAAGTAGAAGAGTGGATAAAAAAAAAAAATAAATAAATAAAAAATAAAAAAATTTAATTATTTAAAATTAAGAACTGATCAGTAAGATATATCAATAATTGCATGCTTTATATTAAGGTTGTTCTTTTATAGTTGTTGGATACTGTGTTTGTTACTCATCATCACTGCAGACCAAGTATAGCATAACGTGGTCAAAGACGGTGAATTTGAAATGTATACATGAAGACATCTATGTGTTCTTACAGTGGAATTTATATGCTGATTAGGCCGTATTTAGAGAAAGAGCTTACACTTAATTTGCAATTTATTTATATTACAAATAGTAGTGTGTTAATGGAGGTTTGGGAATTTTGTACTGATATAGGTCATGGCCTTATATCCCTCAGGACTTGACAATTACTAATGTCACTGTCACATGTACAACACAGGGTAATGAACAATAAATTGATAATTGCCAGACAACAAACCAACAGTGTTTTACTTTGATGATTTTCGAACTAAAATCAGCGGATAGCTAGTGTTTGTGAGGCAGTAACCATAAAACCCGCCATTATGATGCTGCTTATAACTTGCATTGGTAAAGTTGAAGTAAGGCCTATACTATTGACTGACTATGCTACACAAGAGGCTGTACTGTTGCAGAAATGGCATTAAAACGCAAACATTGTACAGTTATATGCCTTGGAAAACATGAGCTCTGCAGTAGATCATGCCATTATAAATTCTGTAAATCCACATTATTGCTAGTGTTACATGTGGGTATAGGTGCTCGATCAATTCTTAAATGTAGCATCGCAGTCAAATCATATAATCAACTTTGTCTATAATGTGGATCTATTTGCTACTACTATCATGCATGCGGAAAATAATCATTAACCGATGCAATAAATATGGAACATTGTTATCAAAGAATCTAACAACGTAGACAATGTCGATGGAATAATATGCCAGGATTGCAGTTTCTAACCCTGGTAGTGTAAAGAATAGATTTAATAATGGCATTTTCAATTCGAGAATGATTTTTTATCCTTATATATAGAAACACGACGAATCTTATTCATCTAAAACAAATTGTTCAACAATTTTAAATACTAAGTCGTATGCATTATCGGGCCGTACCTTTATTTACAGAGAATATATATATATATATATATATATATATATATATATATATATATATATATATATATATACACACGCACACACACGATCATTCAACAAATACAACAAATATAACACAAGTCGCTGAACATGTCCCATGCAGAATTTGTTACACCTTTGCTAGATGTGACGGTCAAACTGAGACACGAATATTATATTGAGGTAAGGACTCAATTGCTGTATTTCTTAAATCGCTTGAAGTTACAGCCAATTGGATTCGACAACATCTCTTTCACCCAGCCACAGGATTATTGCCATTGATGACATTTGTGAGTTTTATATGGACACTCATTGTTGGATTGTGATAGCGCTTTTAATGAAGCTGAAAATATAAGCACTATTTGTAACCATTGTGACATCACTGGCACGTATAGAGGAGCTGTACACAGCGCACCCCATTTACTATTATGAATTAAACCAAGTAAAAAAAAAAAAAATAAATTCTTGCATGGGTATAATGGCCATACGACATAACGCTCAACCAACAATCTGCTCTTTGACCACATGTTTGATAAAAAGGATACCGGAGGGTTTCATTAGCCATTTTGTCATCCCTACTGCAGATCTTTTTAAAAATGTCTATTGATCTTAAATCAATATTTTCTTGTTTTCATGTGTATGATTGATGAACTATACTATTTTAAGACCGCCCCTGTGGCCTAAGTGGTTAGAGCGTCCGCCTCGGACGCTGGAGGTAGCGGGTTCAAATCCCGGTCGAGTCATACCAAAGACTTATAAAAATGGTACTATCAACTGCCTCGATTGGCGCTCAGCATTAGGAGGTTAGTGTTAGCACTAGTCGTCCTGGTGTTAGGATAATGTGACTGGGTGGGACATGATGCTTCATGTCTGCGGCATAATGCCCCAGAGCTCAACATTACTATAAACTGCCACACTGCAGACATCGTAGTGATATGGCTGAAATTTATTTTTAAGCTATAGTAACAAATCGAAATAACACACACACACACACACACACACACACACACACACACACAATTTTAAGATTCCTATACATTGTTCTAAGTATTCTGTTTACATATTCAATGATAAAGCTAGGAAGTTTTAGTTTGTAACCTAACTTTAACCCACACGATGGTCATTGTTGACAAAGATCGGTGAGATGAGGGTAGACAACAAAGATAAAATATTTTCGAAACGTATGGCTTATAATTGACTTTGCTGTTTACAACACGACATATATTACAAAAATACAAAGTAAACGATGCGATGAATTAAATTCGATACTATCTTTCCTTTTGTCTCAAGTTAATTAATATTTTCAACTATTATAATGGATATAGTAGAGATTTCGGGCTATAAATCAGAGCAAGGATACTCAAGTTAGGAACCGAATTTCATAAAACAAATTTAACAAAATAAAGAAGATCCTCCTAATCATGGAAAATTAAATGGTCTGTCTTTTATTCAAAGTCAGACATATGATTAACCACTGCAATTACCTACGTATCGATTCACTTTAACATTCTTTATCACCGTTTAGTATTTAAATGGCAATATAGTGTATTGTGAAGCGAGAAAGATCAGTATTTTACATATCTGATTCATTATTTGTACTTGATATTTGGGTGCAACTTCCTAGTAAAGGACAAGAGAACTCCAATATTATCTCACTCATCTGAACACTTAGCTTTTGTTATGACGAGGAAGAAAAAATACGTTTAATATTTATATGCCAAAACGCCGAACTCGAGATGGTGATTTGTGGTGTAGCATGAATCTCATGACTCCTCAAAAGTTAATTGTTTTACGATATCCTATTAAAGGTAATGAAGTTTGAAATTAGACCCATACATCACATTTCTGAAAATAAACTTTGGGCTATTCTTGTGTTTGAGGCACAAAACGAAGTTTAGAAATAAGAAATTTTAGATTGCCACATTCTTTATTTTGACAAGCACCCCTAAATCTACCACTCCCGAACTGTAGCCACAGGTTGGTCGTTGTTGATATAAATAGATTAGATGGGGTTTGACAACCAAGAAAATTATTTCCGAAATGTATGGTTTATAACTGACTTTACAATGTGTAAAAACGAACTATAGGACAAAATACAAAGTAAATTATACTATGAATTACAAAACGATACCTAGTTTTCTTTTACATTAGTTTATATTTTATTTACTAAATGGCCATAGTAGTTCCTATAAATCAGAACAAGATTACTTTTATCAAATCGATATAAAATATTGCAAAATAAAAATATTCGCTCCCCCCCCCGAAAAATTAAATGGTCGGTCATTTATTCAAAGTCGGACCTTCCATCTCTCTATCTATCTATCTATCTGTCTGTCTGTCTGTCTGCCTGTTCACTTGCTTTAACATACTTGTGATTCTTTATTGTTAATATTTTATGTTTGGTTCAATTTGCAAATATAGTGCACTGCGGAGTGAATAAGATAAATATCTTACATATCGGATTTAAGGGTTTTGTGTGAGCACAATGGTCATATTTATTTAGGTGAAAACTTCCTAGTAAAGGACACGGGTAAATCCAAAATTATTTCACTCGTTTGAACATATGTCCTTTGTTAGGACAAGGACGAAAATACACATGTACTGGCTATATGCCAAAAGCCGAACTCGAGATGGCGATTTGTGGTGTACCATGAATCTCAGGCTTCCTCAAAAGATCAATAGTTGAATAAATCTACATAGAAGCAATAAAGTTTAAAATTTGACCCAAAAATCACGTTTCAGTAAATGAGTATGGGATATGTTGGTGTTTGAGGCATGAGTTGAAGCTAAGAAGCAATACATTTTGGAATGCCAAAATCTTGATTTTGACAACTACCCCTAAATATTTATGTCATTATGTTTGCATAATGAGTTCAAACGAGCAACTGGGCGATTTTTCAGTCGGAACAGGTCATCCTTGAAACTGAATTACGCCCTCTCATCTGACCCTTTTGCTGTCAACAAAGTGTTATCACGGGGGAGTAAAGTAGAAGAGTGGATAAAAAAAAAAAATAAATAAATAAAAAATAAAAAAATTTAATTATTTAAAATTAAGAACTGATCAGTAAGATATATCAATAATTGCATGCTTTATATTAAGGTTGTTCTTTTATAGTTGTTGGATACTGTGTTTGTTACTCATCATCACTGCAGACCAAGTATAGCATAACGTGGTCAAAGACGGTGAATTTGAAATGTATACATGAAGACATCTATGTGTTCTTACAGTGGAATTTATATGCTGATTAGGCCGTATTTAGAGAAAGAGCTTACACTTAATTTGCAATTTATTTATATTACAAATAGTAGTGTGTTAATGGAGGTTTGGGAATTTTGTACTGATATAGGTCATGGCCTTATATCCCTCAGGACTTGACAATTACTAATGTCACTGTCACATGTACAACACAGGGTAATGAACAATAAATTGATAATTGCCAGACAACAAACCAACAGTGTTTTACTTTGATGATTTTCGAACTAAAATCAGCGGATAGCTAGTGTTTGTGAGGCAGTAACCATAAAACCCGCCATTATGATGCTGCTTATAACTTGCATTGGTAAAGTTGAAGTAAGGCCTATACTATTGACTGACTATGCTACACAAGAGGCTGTACTGTTGCAGAAATGGCATTAAAACGCAAACATTGTACAGTTATATGCCTTGGAAAACATGAGCTCTGCAGTAGATCATGCCATTATAAATTCTGTAAATCCACATTATTGCTAGTGTTACATGTGGGTATAGGTGCTCGATCAATTCTTAAATGTAGCATCGCAGTCAAATCATATAATCAACTTTGTCTATAATGTGGATCTATTTGCTACTACTATCACGCACGCGGAAAATAATCATTAACCGATGCAATAAATATGGAACATTGTTATCAAAGAATCTAACAACGTAGACAATGTCGATGGAATAATATGCCAGGATTGCAGTTTCTAATCCCTTTAGTGTAAAGAATAGATTTAATAATGGCATTTTCAATTCGAGAATTATTTTTTATCCTTATATATAGAAACACGACGAATCTTATTCATCTAAAACAAATTGTTTAACAACTTTAAATACTAAGTCGTATGCATTATCGGGCCGTATCTTTATTTACAGAGAATAAATATATATATATATATATATATATATATATATACACACACACACACACACACACGATCATTCAACAAATACAACAAATATAACACAAGTCGCTGAACATGTCCCATGCAGAGTTTGTTACACCTTTGCTAGATGTGACGGTCAAACTGAGACACGAATATTATATTGAGGTAAGGACTCAATTGCTGTATTTCTTAAATCGCTTGAAATTACAGCCAATTGGATTCGACAACATCTCTTTCACCCAGCCACAGGATTATGGCCATTGATGACATTTGTGAGTTTTATATGGACACTCATTGTTGGATTGTGATGGCGCTTTTAATGAAGCTGAAAATATAAGCACTGTTTGCAACCATTGTGACATCACTGACGCGTATAGAGGAGCTGTACACAGCGCACCCCATTTACTATTATGAATTAAACCAAGTAAAAAAATAATAAATTCCTGCATGGGTATGATGGCCATACGACATAACGCTCAACCAGCAATCTGCACTTTGACCACATGTTTGATAAAAAGGATACCGAAGGGTTTCATTAGCCATTTTGTCATCCCTACTGCAGATCTTTTTAAAAATGTCTATTGATCTTAAATCAATATTTTCTTGTTTTCATGTGTATGATTGATGAACTATACTATTTTAAGACCGCCCCTGTGGCCTAAGTGGTTAGAGCGTCCGCCTCGGACGCTGGAGGTAGCGGGTTCAAATCCCGGTCGAGTCATACCAAAGACTTATAAAAATGGTACTATCAACTGCCTCGATTGGCGCTCAGCATTAGGAGGTTAGTGTTAGCACTAGTCGTCCTGGTGTTAGGATAATGTGACTGGGTGGGACATGATGCTTCATGTCTGCGGCATAATGCCCGAGAGCTCAACATCACTATAAACTGCCACACTGCAGACATCGTAGTGATATGGCTGAAATTTATTTTTAAGCTATAGTAACAAATCACACACACACACACACACACACACACACACACACACACATAATTTTAAGATTCCTATACATTGTTCTAAGTATTCTATTTACATATTCAATGATAAAGCTAGGAAGTTTTAGTTTGTAACCTAACTTTAACCCACACGATGGTCATTGTTGACAAAGATCGGTGAGATGAGGGTAGACAACAAAGATAAAATGTTTTCGAAACGCATGGCTTATAATTGACTTTGCTGTTTACAACACGACATATAATAGAAAAATACTAAGTAAACGATGCGATGAATTAAATTCGATACTATATTTCCGTTTGCCTCAAGTTAATTATTATTTTTAACTACCATAATGGATATAGTAGGGATTTCGGGCTATAAATCAGAGAAAGATTACTCAAGTTAGGAACCGAATTTCATAAAACAAATTTTAAAAAATAAAAAAAATCCTCTTAATCATGAAAAATTAAATGGTCTGTCTTTTAAATTAAATTCAGACACATGATTAACCACTGCAATTACCTGCCTATCGATTCACTTTAACATTCTTTATCACCGTTTAGTATTTACATGGCAATAGAGTGTACTGTGAAGCGAGAAAGATCAATATTTTACATATCTGATTCATTGTTTGTACTTGATATTTGGGTGCAACTTCCTAGTAAAGGACAAGAGAACTCCAATATTATCTCAGTCACCTGAACACTTAGCTTTTGTTATGACGAGGAAGAGAAAATACATTTAATATTTATATGCCAAAACGCCGAACTCGAGATGGTGATTTGTGGTGTAGCATGAATCTCATGCCTCCTCAAAAGTTAATT
>JAECUM010015775.1:0-55229 GCA_016617855.1 Megalonaias nervosa | reverse complement strand
TATATATATATATATATGTATGTATGTATGTATGTATGTAAGTACACACACTTTAATTAACATGATTAAATTAAAAGAAGGAATGAAAAAAATATACATCACACTATATGTTCCACAAAATAACTAATTCAGAATAAATATTTTATTTAATAAACAGTGTCACATGCCTTACGAGTTGACCCTCAGGAATCAAGGTGGGATATAAAATGTGGGAAAAACAGCTTTCACATGTATGGTAACTTGTGACTGCAGATCTGAACTGTTAAAATGAAGTCATAGGCATCATAAGTTACAACAAAATAGGACATAATTTATATGCCAATCAATTGCTGGTGCTTACATTCACACATACACTGTAGAACATGATTTCATTGAAGTATGTTGGAGAGGAGTCATTTTCACAAGATAAATGCAATGATAAGGATTAACTGTTAATTAGTCACACTGGCTTTATGGCTTGTGTACTCAAGTCTAACCTTTAGCTATTGTGCAGTTTATCCACAGCTGACCATAATATGAAAAGGGGACATGTCCTAGGGAAAAATAAGGCGCATCACAGGTAGAATGACGTGTCCCATGGATGCTCCCCTTCTCCCAATTTCACCTTTAAATATGATTACGCCAACATCCTTAAAATTTAATGGCTGACCACTACCTGTTTGTGCCCCCCACCCCAAAAAGTTTCTGCAAGTGCCCATGGCACCTCCTTTGAGAATGTCATGCATTTCACCGGAAGATCAGTCAATATTTATTGAAACTGGCACTTTTAAAAAATGCCATGTAAAAACCTCCCGATTTTAGGTCCCAATCTCCCTAATTTTTTATTCAGTCTCCCTACTTGGCTTTTAAAAAGTTGACAGGTATGATATGGTATTTGCATTGTGTGCAAGTACTAAAATGACCCCCTTGCTGCTGTGCTTCACAAAGCCAAACTCCAACCAAGTTCAACAAATAGGGTTAATATTTTTTTGTATTTTCTAGTTTTAAAACAAAATGGGGTCCATGCCTGACCCCATCTTATAAGCAGGTTCGCAAGTTATCGGGGTGTGAGTTACCAGGGGAGAGGTGTAATAACCAATTTCTCTTTTGCCTGCAAAGAAGTCAGTGCCTGGTGTTTTTAATACATCTCACTTGATCACATAATCATTTTCTTTGCCTAATAATTTTTAAATTTGATTATGCATCCAATGTGGATCCTTATTGTAATAGTTTTGTGTGGTACACATATCCTTATTGTAAATAATAACATTTTTGTGAGGTAAACATTTCCTTATTGTAAATAGTAACATTTTTGTGTGGTACACATATCCTTATTGTAAATGGTAACAGTTTTGTGTGATACACATTTCCTTACTGTAAATGGTAACAGTTTTGTGTGATACACATTTCCTTATTTTAAATATTAACAGTTTTGTGTGGTACACACATCTTTATTGTAAATATTAACAGTTTTGTGTGGTACACATATCCTTATTGTAATTAGTAACGTTTTTGTGTGGTACACATTTCCTTATTGTAAATAGTAACATTTTTGTGTGGTGCACATATCCTTATTGTAAACAGTAACATTTTTGTGTGGTACACATATCCTTATTGTAAACAGTAACACTTTTGTGTGATACACACTTCCTTATTGTAAATATTAACAGTTTTGTGTGGTACACATATCCTTATTGTAAACAGTAACGTTTTTGTGTGGTACATATTTCCTTGTTGTAAATACAGTAGAACCTGTCTTGAAAGACCACCCCTTCTGCCAAAAAATGATGGTCTCTCAAGACAGGTGGTCTCTCATAACAGGTCATAAAACTATATAATCAATAAATCTATGTACTTAGAATAAGGTCTCTCAAGACTGGTGGTCTCACATAACAGTGGTCTTTCAAGACAGGTTTTACTGTATTAACAGTTTTGTGTGGTACACATATCCTTAATGTAAATAGTAACATTTTTGTGTGTTGCACATTTCCTTTTTGTAAATATTTTAAGTTTTGTGTGATACACATTGCCTTATTGTAAATAGTATGTTTAGTGTGATAAACATTTCTTTATTGTAATTAGTAACAGTTTTGTGTAGTACACATATTAAAATGATTTTACCAGGGTTAGGTTCTTTCCCTTATAACAAATGAAGAATACCTAAATAATATGTTAATGCAACACTCAAAAACCATAAAGCTGACTAATATAAATGTGTTAAGGTGTATCAAATCATGGAAAAAAAATAAACTGTAGTAACACATGGAATTACACTGTACTGGACAGATAATATAATTCTCCAAGATATCAAATAACAAAGTCCAACACTAACACATTTCCATACATACAAGGGCACTATTAATACAGTTATCTGGTCAAGGTAACTGTGTATATTTGTACACAGGATACAATGGAACCAACAAAGTATACTTTGCAGGTCATTTATAAAAAGTAGCAAAAATCACTAGTGACAACATGCATCCCTGTCTAAAACCTTATGCACGATCTGACATCAGCATATCTTGACTTGTAACATTTTCAGCATCTTCGTACTCAAGATGCACACATTTAGTTTATACCATAAAGATTTCCTATCAATTCTATCAATTTAAAAAGGTATTCTAAGTCTTTAAACGAACAATAAAATAAGGCCTTTCTTCTTCCAGGTATGTGTATTTTCAACATGTCATCTACAGTACTGTAAGCTGTGCATGTCATCTACAGGGATGCTCTGACATTTGATTACTACCCAATGATCATCACAAAGTTTGAGCGCACTTGTTTGATCATAGCGCATTTGATCCTCGCTGAATGCATTGTTTAATTGGTTAATGTAATGTTTGGTCACTGTTAAATCTATTATTGGTATATAATATGTTTAGTCTTCACTAAATTTATTGTTTAATTTGTATATTTAATCTGTTTGATAACCAAGAAATTTATTTCTTAACTGGTATAGTGATGTGTTTGGTCATTAATAATTTTGTTGTTTATATTGTCCATTTATTCTGACAGACTCTTGATTTATATTTATCCAAGCTTTGGAGAAATGAAGACCAAGATGACAGAGATCAATGCTACCACAAGTACTGTTCAAGAAGCCATTAATTATCATAGATGCACCATGTTCTGATGGTTCCACTGAAACATTTACCAATTAAATGGACTCTGCAGCATGACCGAAATAAGTAGTAGGAGACTTTCTGCAACCAAATCCAATGAATCTAACATTTGATATCTCACAGAAATTCACTGGGATCCTCCTTTTCAACTATTACATGAGAAACAATCGTATTATCATCCTAGAATGCAGCAAATTGATTGATGGACTCACTAGGGTGGACATCTAATTGGTTGATGGAATGTTTGAAGTGGTTCCCTTACAAGATTACTTGCACACAGATTCCTTGCACTTATTCTAATCAGCCCTGTCTCAAGCCTACAGGATTTCTGGAGATTGTCCTGCTTGTAAAAGGCATCATGCACCAGGTGCACTGGCATGGTAACAAAGTCAGCCTCAAACATAGAAAGGGCACTAGAACATACAACAATAGTCCAGTCCCATTTTTGACATCATTAATTCTTCTACACCATCCTGGAAAAAAATACTTTTTTGTTATAAAAGTGTTTCATGTATTGAAACATTCAAATTTCTTAGGCAATATCATAGTTTTCTCTTACAAACTCAACTATGTATGTTAATCCCCCCTCCCCCTTATGAATGAAACAGTGTTTATAGAAGGGTTCAGGCAAAACTGATTTTACATTAAAATTGTACTGGTGGATTGACCATTGATTTAAATTATAAACTGCTGACATTTTCATCATATAGTATTCAAACACTGAACATGAGGCAGATGAAACAGTTCCTATTCTTTAAACTAGTATCAAAATATTAGAAAAAAAAACAAGATAACCAGATAACAGGAAAACGTGGAATAGAGTTTATTTTCTTTGAATCAAATTACTGCGATTTTCAATATCACACGTGAACTATGAGCCTGTTAAATCGAAACAAAGGTAATTTATGTATACTTCATTGGTATGAAACAAAGATCAAGTACCAATCACTTTCAACCTGTCATTCATTAAATTTCATACTACTACTAATACTAGTTTAATAATAATAATAATAATAATATTATTATTATTATTATTATTATTATTACAAGTAACTTACCCATGCCACAGGTGTGATACTGAAATCACAAACAAGAAGTGCAGGTGATCATGTTATGCTGTCATCAAACTACCTAATTACATATCACGTTAATCATGGTGAAAACAATTTCTAAAAACCTGAATAACAAAATTAAAATATATAACTTATTTAAATAAAGGGTAGTTAAGATAAATACATATATTCCCAACAAGACATCATTATGAATACAGCTTTTTCAGTTTATTGAGGCACAATATAAGTGGTGGTGGGGTGGTATTTCAAAATATATTAGTAATAGTTAAAGAGCATCAATGTACTTTAAACTTAAAGATACTTCAACTAGCTGCACATGACATTACCTGGTCTAATTAAAGATGTTTTTGTAATTAAAAGATATTGTTACAAACATTATATAATGGCAGCCTATCATCTTTGCTTCAAAACAGATTGGTGGTATCATCTTCTTTAGGCTGTATTTAAGACTGCTGATTTATGTTGATTCCAACGGTCCTCCAAATTATTGCAACAGGCCCCTGTTTATACAACAGCATGACAAATTGTTGTGCTGAATATTACACCTTCACAAAAGCTTCCCAATGTGCTAAACACTTGTTTGCACAACAGCAATTTCAACAGCTACTCACAAGACAAAAATGCTTTTCTTGGAAATAAACCATGGACTTACAGTTATCTCTGATCCAAACTCAGTGCATGTGTAGACAGATCACTAAAACCCCAGCACAAATGTGCGGATTCAGTAAATATGTGGAC
The DNA here is from genome assembly GCA_016617855.1 of Megalonaias nervosa. Lineage (NCBI taxonomy): Eukaryota > Metazoa > Mollusca > Bivalvia > Unionida > Unionidae > Megalonaias > Megalonaias nervosa. The sequence continues at coordinate 50,317 of JAECUM010015775.1, read as the reverse complement.
AGATCACTAAAACCCAAGTCCTCACAAATCTGCTGATTCAGTAAATATGTAGACAGATCACTAAAAACCCAGTCCTCACAAATCTGTTGATCAAGTAAATATGTGGACAGATCACTAAAACCCCAGTCCTCACAAATCTGTTGATTTATTAAATGTCTGCAGGTCAGAATCATAACATGGCACAGAAAATGTCATCTGTTAGGGAACAAAACATTGCATCTCCTCATGTGATCGTGTGTTCATCACACAGTGGTGCCTGGCACAGCTGTGTCTCGCATACACAATCATGTTTCCCTGGCTTGCTAGATTTAGTATGATAAAAAAATGTATTGCCCTTGTTTTGAGGACAAGGGGTATGATTTGTTAATCCCATGAGAAGTCATGTTCGACAAGGGAAACCAGATCTTCTTATTAATCATTATAGGACCACTTGCTCTGTAAGAGTTTATCAAAGACCTGCTATGCTACTGAACATGACAAGGTAAACTGATGAAGTCTACCACCACTGTTCTATTAATAACCACTTTATTATCAACCTATGGAGTTATCATGTTGGACTCACAACAAAAGGGTGCAGGTTCAAATCCTACCACTGGACCAGCCTGGATCAGTTACCATGGTGTATCCTTGAGCAGGGCTCTTTATTTTAATTGCCTCGGCACTAAATAACCTACTTGTGTTGCTGTGCTATCAAACACCAAACCAAACCACACCAAATTCAACATCTCAAGCTGGTGGTAGAACTTGACAAATTTTGTTACAGAGAAATATGGACATGTCTGATTATTGGGTGTCCCCCAGAAAAAAGTTTTACTGTTAATTTTTTTTGCTTGTGAATCTTGTTTTCATTCAATTTCAGTCTTCATCCAGTATCTTGGTTTTTATTTGATAATTTTTCTCAAAATTTTTTCTCTAACAGATTAATATTTGATTTAAAACAAAATCAAGCATATCTGCAGGTTCTTTAAAAAAAAAGAAATCGTTTCCCCTACACCACTGATAAAAAAAATGTAAAGACCTTAAACTAGTGGTGAACTACATAGTTAAAACTAGTGCATGAAAGGGAAAGCCCTGGAATTGTTAATTGCCAACTTGGTAATTTTTATTTATATATCTGACATTTTTTAATGCCTCAACCAATTTTGGTGATCACTAGCACCAACATAGGTATTCTATTCTTTTATACAGCATTCATTTTATTGTATCTCCATAAATGAATGCATGCTCTTCTACAAATCATATGTTTTGTCCAAGTCACTTTTCAAAATAAAAAAAGGCAAATAAATTTTAATTCTGGACTGTGCGACCGTGCACTATGTTTGAAACAGTCATAGAGAACTTAAAAATGCTGATGTGAAAGTCACTTTACCAGAAAAAAGTGAATTGACCAGCTAGTAGTAAATAAAAGCAGGGCAGGGCATTAACTCCCTGTGTCTGCCCTGTTTGAACAATACAAATTGAATACATGTAATGCATTCTTGGAAATAACAAAAAACTGCTTTGAGCAGTTATATATAGGAAGGACCAGAAACATCTGTATTATGATCTTGCTACTTTCTAAATCTGACTTTTATTATTCAAAGGATTGTGAGAAAGTAGATAATCAAGCACTTGCAGTACTTGATGATAAGTCTATACTTGATGACAAGCCCATGCTTAATGATGTATGCTTGATGATAAGCCCATGCTTCACAGTAAGTCCAAGCTTGATGATGAGTCTATGCTTCACAGCTTGATGACAAGCCCATGCTTGATGATAAGCCCATGCTTCACAGTAAGTCCAAGCTTGATGATGAGTCTATGCTTCACAGCCTGATGACAAGCCCATGCTTGATGACAAGCCCATATTTTATAAGCTAATGCTTGATGATAAATCTATGCTTGATGACATGCTTATGTTTGATGATATCTCTATGCTTAATGATGAGCCCATATTTTATGTTAAGTCTATGCTTGATGATAAGACCATATTTTATATGCCCATGCTTGATGACAAGTCTATGTTTGATGATAAGCCCAAGCTTGATGATAAGCCCATGCTTTATCATATGTTCATGTTTGGTGATAGCTCCACTTTTTATTATTAGCCTGAGCTTGATGATATCCCCATGTCTGGTTATAGGCCCACTTTGTATGATAAGTCTGAGCTTGATAAGCCCACTGTTATGACAAGCCCATGCTTAATGATAAGCCTAAGCTTGATGATAAGTCTGTGCTGGATGAGAAGTCCATGCTTGATGATAAGCTCATGTCTGGTGATAGGTCCACTTTTGATGAAAAGCCTGAGCTTGATAAGCCCACGGTTATGACATGCCCATGCCTGATGATAAGCTCATGTTCAATGTCAAGTCACTGCATGATAATAAGTCTGTTCTTCGTGATTAGCCCAGTCTTTATGATAATCCCATTCTTGATGATAATCCCATGCTTTATTATAAGTCCACTCTTTATGAAAAGCACATGCTTTATGATGAGCTTATGCTCGGTGATATATCTGTTCTTTATGACAAGCCCATGATAAATCTGTTCTTAATGACAAGTCCATGATAAATCTGTTCTTTATGACAAGCCCATTATAAATCTGTTCTTTATGACAAGCCCATTATAAATCTGTTCTTTATGAAAAGCCCATGATAAATCTGTTCTTTACAAGTCCATGATAAATCTGTTCTTTGTGACAAGCCCATGATAAATCTGTTCTCTATGACAAGTCCATGATAAATCTGTTCTTGATCACAAGCCCATGATAAATCTGTTCTTTATGACAAGCCAAGTTTTATTATAATCCCATGCTTGACAATAACCCCATTCACAGCTGAAAGAGAGACAGACTTAAGATCCAAAGGCAGCAGGTCTGATAACAACCCAGGTCTGCCTGGGTTGGCTGCCTGAGTGTGTCCTTGGAAAAGGTAATCAGATTACATTTCCTCATGATAATATGGCTGAAAATGTATTAAAAATGCCAATAAAACCAGCAGAACCAAACCATCATGATATACATCTGTAGTATGCAGCAACTAGTCTTTGATCCATCTCACAAGTAGTTTCCTTTTCAGAAAAAGACCATTTAATGGACAGGAGGGGGGACAATTTTGTGAAAAGATAATTCTGGCACTCAAAGAACTTGAAAACAAATTCTTCCTCTGATTTATCGAAAAAAGAAATTTTTAATACCCATTATATTAACTGTTAAAATCATATTATCTTGAGGAAAAAAAAAAAAAAAATCATCTCGTCTCAAAAGAAAATCCCAGGCCACCCACCCACCAAAATTAAATGGTCTGTCCATGATTTTCTGACAGATAACTGATCAAATGTATGCATGCTGAGATTTCTGATATTTTCTCTTACCACGAGACATGCTTACTGACCACCCACCCCTCCCCTCCTCGGATTGCTGTCCTAATACTTTGCACTTACCTTCATGTATATACTACGTAATGCTGCAGCAGTGGTCTAAGCAATATTTATTTACCATAAATGTCACAGTAGAATGTACATTAAATTAAACAAAATACATGGAGGATTAAGCCAAGCAATATTTATTTACCATAAATGTCACAGTAGAATGCACATTAAATTAAACAAAATACATGGAGGATTAAGCCACAAGCGTCAACTTATTTCCTCATTAACAACTGTTAGGCTTATTATTATGAACAATGAAGGCATACTATTACAAATGTTGAAACATGCAACTCAGGTATTAAAGTAACAAATAGTAAATACAATATTATAATAATGTCAGACAGTAAACAATAAAATAACTGTTTACAGCAGAAACATGTTTCTGTATAACTGGCAAAAACTGCAAATCAACAAAAAATTTTAAAGACGCTGGCACGTATGGAGTGGGGCAGAAGATTTTAAAGGACTTTCAACTTTAACTCGATTGGCATATGTTTATACAGGAGATATAGCAGCGTAACGTGAATACATCAGTAATGATCAGATGTAATTATGAACTGCTCGATTGCAGGTCTGGGGAGCTTCCTATCGAAATTACGGTCTAACGTGCAACCCTTGTTTCATTTGACAATATTACAACATATTACGATCGTATGATGAATGAGGCTGCACTTCATTATTCTTATTTACTGTTCGCATTATGAAAAAGAAATGAGTCATTTCTTACTAGAAACTTCCAACGTAATCAACAACTCTCAAAATATCTGTATCGCTCTCAAGATTAATGCCGCCGTGCTCTTGTCCAGAGGATGTTGTAAAGAAAGATGACTCTGGCAGATTTCTTGTAAGAGTTTGTATGAGTTATCACCCATGTATTATGCACTCATAATCTTAGTTGACACAGACATGTGATCGTTATTGCGATAAAATTTATTCGCAACAGAATAGTAGTAGTAGTAGTAGTAGTAGTAAGCAGGCCCCTTCTGAGGTTGAGAGAGGCTCCGGCCACATCGAGAGTTCGAGGCCCCTAGGTCTTGGTTATTTTGAAATTTGAAAATGAATTCCAAAACAAGTCCACATAAGTTACCATATAAAGATTTAAATGACAACTAAGTATACAACGAAGTAAATTTATTATTATATTATTACATGTTTATATAAAAATCGAGGTCCATTAGGGGTTGAGACCACAGGGGTTCGTTACAAATAAAATTAGGAGCCTAAAAACCTGTAATAACATAACAGAAGGGAAGACACGAGTCGGCACCCCTCGGTAGTTCCAACCCTGCTAGTTTATCCTAATTGCGTCTGCTAATTTCCAACTTAAGCCAGTCGTAATCAAGAATATTTCAATTTCAAAACAGCTCGACACACTTCGTTCAGTTTGTGACATACTGGAGAAAATGCAATAATTGTTCGCCGATTTTGACGTCCGGACAAGTAAATGACCGGCAGTGCCGTTTGCATTCGGGTAGTCTTGGATTTCACCATTGACCGAAAGGTAAGATCCGAACAACATCGAGTCTGTAGATCAGCGCTAAATAAGTATGCTTCAGGAGTTATCAATGCACTGTGCAACAATGTAACCAGCAATCAGCACCAATTTACCAAAATCAATATTTGTTTTTGCCACCAGAATTAAAACGCATCACAATGTACATTAACGATATTTACTGCGGACTCGAGGTTGTTCGGATCTTGCCTTTCGGTCAATGGTGAAATCCAAGACTACCCGAATGCAAACGGCACTGCCGGTCATGTACTTGTCCGGACGTCAAAATCGGCGAACAATTGTTGCATTTTCTCCAATATGTCACAAACTGAACGAAGTGGGTCGAGCTGTTTTGAAAATTGAACTATTCTTGATTACGACTGGCTTAAGTTGGAAATTAGCAGACGCAATTAGGATAAACTAGCAGGGTTGGAACTACCGAGGGGTGCCGACTTGTGTCTTCCCTTCTGTTATATTATTACAGGTTAGGCTCCTAATTTTAAATGGGACGAACCCCTGTGGTTGAGACCCTTGCCATATCCTCTTTCCCTCTAATTGACCTATCGCCACTTGTCAATCACGCTGGATCAATTAACCAATCAGCGAGCGTAAATTAGACACACATCCATGCATTGCTTAAGTCCGCCATTTTCCTCCGACAAGCAGCTTGTAGCAACAATGCATTGATTATGATAAGTATTTACAAATTTTGCAATGATTTGTTGATTTCTCGATCGATAACGGTGAAAAGAAGTCTTGTAATTCTGACAGTCAATATCCAGATCGTCTAAATGGAGGAATTAGATGTATTCCTTTCCCGAAACATACGCGAAACTTCGATGGATAACGACTTGTCGCGTATACGATCAGCTGAATAAAGACACAATTGATGGCAATCACAACGTGTTTGTTTGCTTAATAGTATGTCCCGTTGATAGCTTGAAAAAGAAAAAAGAAATTGAAATATATATATGTAAAAATTCACGTTTCAAGAATATAGGTGGAGAACCCCCTAACTTTCGGGCTTTGATATATATTATTTATTCTTGTATAGGAAGCACTGAACCCAAGGCTGCATTATTTTAAAGTTTGAAAATTTACACTTTAATGTTGGCTGGTCCCAAAATTAATGATTTATCGTCTCGATCTTTCAGACACTAGAGTGACGCTTTACTTTCTCATTGGGTTGAAGGAGGGATGGGGATACAAAAATGTAATTAGTAATAAAGAAATACAAAATAAAGGTTTCAAATAATTATCTTCCGATATATTAAGCATACATTTACATGTTTACATCAACAGACATCATTGATCATAATTCCATCTGACGAACATAGCAGACCTTAAAATTATTATGTACAACAGCATACTTCTAAACAGTAATTATTTACGATTTTGTCATTAATTTTTAATTCATATACTTCCGTGGCAGCATAAACATAAGTCAGATATAATTAACAAGGATAACATTATCTGCTAAATACATCAGCATCTTTTGGAGCAAATTTCCTTTCATATGAATAAATTCTTAAACAGCTTTACAATTGATTGTTATTATTTACTGAAATAAAACACTTAGGTTATTAATGTACGAACTTGAACTACATATATAAATATTGTCTACTGCAGTATAATTAATGCAACTTTGTAATTATATATTTTTAAGAATAATACAGATCACATTAAATAAACATATCACTTAAACTGAAACATATTTCTTGCCAAATACTGCATGTTTGTCGGAAGTTAAGTCACGTGATTTAGTAGGCGGAGCGATCTGTCGTCTGGCGTAAAATCAATTGAACCGGTTAAGAAGCAACAGCTTCTATTTAGTATCCAATCGAAATTAAGTTGTTCAAAATTTCAAAACTGTTCCTACATAATCGAGAAAAGGGGAGAACACAACTTGAATGGACTAATAAATAATCAATTTTTCACTGCCGGTCAGTGTTTGTACAAATACCTTTCGCTCAATACGACTGCAATGGCTTTTCTCTGGCAAGTAGTCATACTTTCGATGTTAAAATTACAAAGTATCCTTTTGAAGTCAACTGCCTCCGCCATTTTCGGCCTTTGTACAATACACCGCTGTTACACGTTATTGGTTAGTTGGCATTACTTACTAAGGGAGGCATCTCATGAAATCCAATAGATGTCGCCAGAACAAAGCAATAAAATATCTGCTCGATCAGCCAAGATGTAGATAGCGTTAACATATCGGAACCTTGGCTAGCGAAGATGTATATTGGTCTCTTCTCCAATCTCCTAGCAACAAGTGAAAACAAGTCAACGGGTATCTGTAGCTGCTATCAACCCCGACCATGACTGGTGCTTGACGTCTAGCGGTAGTTATTATAATTTCATATTTAGTTGAAACCGCTCCGTTCGTCCTCGTGGTAAGAGCGTCCGCCTTGGATGCGGTATTCGCGGAATGGACCCCGGCCGTGTCATATCAAAGACTTATAAAAATGGTACTAGCAGCATTAAGAGGCTAGTGTTAGAACTGGTCGGCCTGTGTCAGAATAATGTGACTTGGTGGGACATGATGCAACATGTCTGCGACATAATGCCTAGACATCACTATAAACTTCCACACTGCAGACGTCGTAGCGACATGACTGAAAAATTGCTACAAGTTGCGTTAAAAATCCAAGTCTCTCTCTCTCTCTCTCTCTCTCTCTCTCTCTCTCTCTCTCTCTCTCACACACACACACACACACACACACACACACACACACACATTTAGTTGAAGTAGTATACAAATGTGTGTCGTCCAACTGGAACTAGGCCAAAGAAAAGAAAATGCACAAGTCATACAGATCATGTAAGCCTTAGTAGCGACTCTCTGAGTAAGTGCGCCATTTTTTTTAAATAGGATTTTATTACGCATACTTTTTGAATGGCGACTGTCACTTTATTTCGATCCTCATACATCGATATTCTTTAGAAAGTCATTATATACACGGACCAAGAAATACACACGGCAACATATATGTTAAAGTATCGGAATATGTTTAGATTCAGTACAAACCTTATTGATATCGCGCGCTGTGATATCACAGTGAAAACGGCAGGATGAAAACTGTGTGTTGAACAAACAAAATCCTACTACCCTGTTGTTTGTTCTGATTTGACCCAGTGTAGTACCTGACCACCATTGTAAAAGTCCATAGCGGTCACTAATATTCGTCTCCACTGTTCGATGACAGTTAAGGTGCAGGGCATACAGCAATCAGGACTAAAGAGATTTTTACTACACTAGATCTGTGTTTAAATTGTAGAACAATTAATATTTAATTTAAGATCAGTAAATCCGCCTGCACGAGACGCTTTAAATGCAGCTTACTTGAGGATTGGCTTGCTTAAGGAAATGCCCGCGGTCATTCACTTATGACCCAATTTCTGCCAGATAGCATCCACTTTACACAACGTTCTCTCTCTCTCTTTCTCTCTCTCTCTCATATATATATATATATATATATATATATATATATATATATATATATATATATATATATATATATATATATAACCGTAAATATGTTGTTTTTTCTTTGGCTTATTCAAAAACTTCACTATAATTTACGAAACCATGCTCTCCAGGCAGAAGGAGCTAAGCTATGACTGCACAGACAGATTAAATCAAGTGAACACATGCCGTCCTCGAACGTTCGGTAAAAATGATATGTTGGTCCAATGTGTTCATAGATTCTATTGTTTCTTTATGAAAAAAGTAGTATAATAATATTAGAGTCATTCTCGTTTAATTTGTGCATGTGATTTGGATTTTTAACGTAGCTTTAACAATTTTTTTTTTCAGTCATATCGCGACGATGTCTGCAGTGTGGTGGTTTATAGTGATATCTAGCACTGTGGCATGATGCCGCAAACATGTAGCATCTTGTCCCGCCCAGTCACATTATCCTGACACCATGCAAACCGTCCTAACACAAACCTCTCAATGCTGAGCGCCTAGCGAGGCAGCTGTTAGTACCATTTTATGTCTTTGGTGTGACTCGGCTGGGGCTCAAACCCGCGACCTCCCGCATTCGAGGTGGTCGTTCTAACCACTTAGGCCACCGGAGCTGTCCTTTTTTGTTTGTATGTACATTATAGGGTAAATGGGCACATCATCACAATCCTGACAATATGGTGCCAAGTAAATTTAGGTATACCTATAATAGCTTATGAAACAAAGATAATGCAAAAATGTAACATCCTTAAAATACAAAGTCAAATGTTTTGAAATAAAACAGTCTTTTAAAAAGTCCAGGACCATCTCAGTGCGATCGTCATCACGTAGAAATGTTGCCACCATTGGTCGCCCATGACGACATGCAGGAGGGCACATTGGACGGGAATTAGTTTACGCAGTATTTGTGTAGATGTCTGAAGGTGCATGGACATAACATTTGCTCCATGCAGCGTACGGGACAAACAGGCTGGGGTTAGCGTGTGAAAGCTGGTTTGAAATTGGGTACTAAGAGATCGTGACTGGAATGACCCCTTTTCTCGTTTTCACCGGAATCAAGTCAACCTTTGACAAAAACTTTTTCCCGTATCGTAGCAGCTGAGACATTTTGATGAAGAGAGAATGAGATTTATAAACTGTGCTCTTTGATGGAGCTATTTTGGAGACTGTATTGACGTCAGAAGTTGATGTAGGTTATCAACATAACCACTTGGTGGCGAGCTTTCCTGAGGATGTAGTGCGGACGAATACAGAAATGCAATGTCATGTCCTAAAAGTCTATTGTACAAAATTATCGTCAGATATTCCAAAAGATCAGTTGATATTGTGCTTGTATTGAAAACAATCACCTTATTAAAGAAAACTAAAGAAAAATTATTGAGTTTGATTAATCAGAATTCTCGCAAGCCTAAAATAAGCGAGATCTATTAAAGTTTTAGCTGGATTTGTTTACAACAGCTTGACAAATTTCAACAAATTTGGAGAAAAAAAAATCGTATTACAGACATTGTATTTTTAACAGTACTGCATAACAGTGCATTTATTGATGATGATAGTGTAAAGAAATTTGGAATTTTGTCAGAATTTCTATTTAGATTTATTGTATAATTAGTACCCTGGTCAATAGACGAATGACCTTTACTAAAGTCTTTGTTACAGAACTAATGTAACAAGTACCCATAAAAGTCAGCGGATGTCAGAATGTCTCGAAGACAGAGTTCATTTTTGGACATTTTTCTTTTCGAAAAACTAAGGTCATCTTCTTGTTTCAATTTGACGGTCACATACTGTAAATTCGTGCTCACCACATAGCAATGTAATGTATAGAGGGCAGAATTTAGTGGTTAGAGAGTCCGCCTCGGATGCGGGAAGTCGCGGGTTCGAATCCCGGCCGAGCCATACCAAAGACTTATAAAAATGACACCAACAGCTGCCTCGCTAGGCGCTCAGCATTAAGAGGTTACTGCTAGGACTAGCCTCTGACACTTGACTGACTACTATATATAAACTTGCTCCAAATTCTGACATGAAGTGTGTGTGTGTGTGTGTGTGTGTGTGTGTGTGTGTGTGTGTGTGTGTGTGTGTGTGTGTGTGTGTGTGTGTAAAGTATATATACCAGATAGAGTAGGAAGCGCTATTTCTGGGTTTTACATTAAACATAAAATTATAAAATTATAACCTGTACGATAATAATCTTTTCCATGTGTGTGTGTGTTTGTGTGTGTGTGTGTGTGTGTGTGTGTGTGTGTGTGTGTGTGTGTGTGTGTGTGTGTGTGTAATAGTGCAACATGCTTATAGATGTCTTGTCGAAGCACAAAGTTTTCGTGGTCAGGGTGACACGTAACCGTTAAGATTGACGTATGGGCTAGGCTCGCAATAAATTGCTGCCTGCGAAGGATGTGATATGCTCTGTTTGGGAGCATTATTGGATTTTAATTAGGACCCGCTAGGATAACGATCCGAGAGAGATGGTAACGTAGGAAAAATTAGAGGAACACGACAAAAATTAGAGACAATCCAGGGACAATTTGTGCCAATTTGAAATAAGTGTCATAAAATGATATTCCCAGAATAGTTGCTAATAAAGAGGAATTTGAGAGAATTATTCTAGTTTCGATGGGCGAGTTAAATTTTTGGCAGTTAGAGAGAGTTAACCCTGACTGGATAAGTTAAACCAGGGGTGTCTTTCTCAGACGAAATTAAATGTTGTAAGTAATTTCCCTTCGGCAGTCCAAGATTTTCTGCATGAAGGGAAGCCTGTAATTACTTGTTTAATTTATTCGTTTTAAATGCATACTTCAATTTTCCTTGAGTTCAGAAGTTAATCGTGCATTTATTGTCTCGAATGTTATATGATTCATGTGTTGTAAGAATATCATACAATATTTCATTGATATGAATGTGCTCGGATTTAGTGCTTTGTATGTAATATAAATCATGCATTGTATGAATTTCATGTGTTACTCTGATACGAATTGTGAGAATTAATTTATCTGTCTTAAATGATATGTAGTACATATGCTAAGAATTTATTTTACTATGCCTATGTCAATAAATTCGCGAGTTAGCAAGTAATGTAGTTAAGACAAGACATGTAGTCCAATAATTAATTTGTGTAATTAAGTTGTGAATTTTCTTAACTGAAAAAAATCGGCGTGTATCGACCGACACCGTTCAGCTTGTAATTTACAATCCACACTGGGTTGTAATAGTTTATCTAAGAGGACTAGTTATGTCATAGTTTCAGTTAGGAATGTGAGTAGCCGCTAGAAACATTAATTTTATCTTAAATGCAAGTAGCCGCAAGAGAAACATTAATTTTAGGTTGATCGTACTGTGTATCAGTATCATATTGCGAACTGACCATATTAGTCCCTTGGGTTACGATCAGACGATATCTGACATAATAAGAGTGGGAATATTGTCCGACGCAAGAAAAAAAAATATGTGACAAATATTTAGGTTACGTTTTATTTATTTCAAGGGAGAAAATAGTAATACACTAATGCTAACAGAACGGCTAATTGTATTTCGCATATTTTTTAATGCTATTTTCTAAGAGAAAGTGTATCATTCAAATGTTCAATTTCAATTTGTTCATGTAATTGATTAAATTGTTATATTTTACAAACGCGGGCTCATGTTGTTCTATTCTATATAGTGGCTCAGATCTCTGTTATTCCATCCATTAATTTCATATTTTATTTTATTGTTTGCTCGATCCAGGCAATAACATCGTGTTCGATTATCTCCTAGATAACGATAATCAAAACACCAATATGTATGTATGTATGTATGTATGTATGTATGTATGTATGTAAACAAGTTCTTCGTCCGGGGAAAAAACAACTTACATCTGCAAAGCAGACACTAAACGTAAAAAGCCAAGGGTGATTCTGGACTCCTACATGTTCGTGTGACAGGATTTGGATTTGGATTTTTTTAACGTAGCATTAACAATTTTCAGTCATATCGCTACGATGTCTGCAGTGTGACAGTTTATAGTGATGTCTAGCACTGAGGCATCATGCCGCAGACATGTAACATCATGTCACACCCAGTCACATTATCCTGACACCAGGCCGACCAGTCCTAATATTAACCTCTTAATGCTGAGCGCCAAGCGAGGTAGCTGTTAGTACCATTTTTATAAGTCTTTGGTATGATTCGGCCGGGGATCGAACCCACGACCTCCCGCATCTGAGGCGGACGCTCTAACCATTAGGCCACCGGAGCGGTGTGTGTGACAGGAAGGGAATCTGAAGACAAAATAAAAAGATTCAAGAAAAAAGAAGAAATAACTGACAAACGATCTTAAAACAGGTAAAGTACGTATCTATTCTGCGACGCCGTCAGACAAACATTCATGTATAACAAAAGGCAAAGATTCTGAATCGAATTTTGTTAAGTGAAATATATTTTACGAAAGGCCAAGTATATTTAGGGTATAAAATTGGGTCTGTATTTTTGCTCACATGACAGAGAAAGCAATATTATTGCCTTAGGGCGGAAATTTCAGAAAATCATATTTTCTGTCGCCTCAAAAACAAATATATCCCTTTTTAAGGGTAAGTTACAAAAATCGTCTGCCAAGTAAGCAATAGATTGTAAACGACGTGTTATTCAGAAAACACGTAGTTGTAAACTTTACACGGATGTCAGAGTAATATCACGTGACCTCAAAATGCCAAAGGAATATATAGTTACCGAATAATCAAAAGTAAACGTAAAAGAAACTATAGGGGAAGCTGGGGAAAGGAGTGGTGGGGGTGTCTTTATTTTATGCTAATTTGAATCAATCCTCCCCGTGAATTCAAAGTCACGTGCGTTGCTGTAAAATTACCATTGAAAACTAAATTCAATCAATAATATTTTTGACATTAATCTAAAGTTAATCCTATTAAAGCTTACTTGGCGAGAATGCTAGTGTTACCAGATAAATATGGAATAATGCATCGTCCAATCCTATTATATACTGTTTCTGATACCGAAATCGAATATAACTAGAACCAGACTGGATGTAATGCACGCGAGGACGACCGCAAATTCCCGTGTTCAGCTGCAAAGTCCTTGATATTGTAATTTTCAATGTAAATCGAAAAATTCATATTAGTTGTTAATGTATGGCAATTTATTCTAGGATAGCAGGAGAGAGAGAGAGAGAGAGAGAGAGAGAGAGAGAGAGAGAGAGAGAGAGAGAGAGAGATGACTGGGGTAGAATGATACTGAGCTTGAATATGTGCTGACGTGAGAATCATTTTAGCAGGGCATATAGCCCCCGTTTCTTCTGCATCATATAACCCAAAGTGTTAAAAGTGTCGTTGAAATCAGTCAACCAACCAACCAGCCAATCGAAATAGACTGCACTGTACAACATCGTCATTGGTGTTAGAGGCACCTTTATGCTCGCTTATAAGTCGAATCCAACTGCAAACTGTACTGACCCAGATCTGCCGTCGCATAATGCGCCGGCGGATCTGGACATGTACAGTTTGTAACGAATAATCAGTAGAACAAACAGCATTCACCCTGATCTGTAGGCGTATCAAGCTATGACAGATCAGGATCTATGTTATTTGCAGTTGGACTCGACTTACAAGCGAGTACAGACGTTAATCTAGAATATGCTCTTTTGAACTTGTTTCCTGAAAAAAGCATAGTTGTAAAGACTGTGTTGCGTTCATAGAAGTACCCTTATGTTTGAAAGATGGAAAAGAGGTCCCTCAAGCAATATTTACTTCTTTTTCAAACAATACAAGTTTTGAAAGCGGACGATAAACTGTAACCAAATCAGATAATAACGACAGTCATTGGCATCACATCTTCCCTAGCCAAGGTTCCGAAATGTTAACTCCAACAACACATTGGCGCATCGATCAGATATTTCTGTGCTTCGGACTTGTGAATTTCATTGGATACGGTGGCAAGCTACCGCATCCAATCAAAACTGTTCAAATTTAAACACTGTTCCTGCTTGATCGAGACAAGGGAAGTACGTAAAACATGAATGAACTCGTAAATAAGTAAATACACATGTAATGGCTTTTCTCTGGTACGCAGACATGCTTTCGATGTTAAACTTAAAAAGTATCCATTTGAAGTCAATTGCCTCCAACATTTTCTGCCAATCTACAATGTACGTCTGGTACACGCCATTGGTTAGTTGGCATTACATACTAAGGGAGGCAACTCATGAAATCCAAAAGATGTCGCTAGGACAAAAGCACTAAAATATCTGCTCGATCCGCCAAGGTGTATATAGGTTTAACATATTGTACCCTTGGCTAGATGTCGGCATCATGAAGACGATCTCATTCAGTTAAGAACATACATGAATACTAAAGAGGATTAAAGAAAATCGTTGATCCTCATTCCAAACCTATCGTCTACTCCGGAGAACGTGTAATTAATGAAACGATGAACAAACACGTGGCTTGTAAGTTCTATGAAAGTTGATAATTATTCCATGAAACAGGCAGCCTATTTCCAAGAAGTTACCAGAGGTTCCTTAATTGCTGCGGAAATACGATAAACTTTCCACTGGCTGAATCTCCATATTTAAAATATATGCTTTTACTCGTGTGTAATGTTGTTTGACGATCGAACCCAACGACAAGAATAGAGAGCCTTAACACGATTTTAGAGGGTACAACCAACTACTGTATAATGTTGTTGTGGATTTAACGTCACTTTTTCGGCACATGATACGCTATACATGGCGACCAGTATAACTGTGGAGGAAAAACTCGGAGAAAACCCCGGGAAGAACCAACAACCCACGGGAACCTACTGGCAATTTTTCTCATATACCCACACGGGCTGAGTCCAAGTCTCGAACCCACGCGGACAGAAGTGAGATTGCAGTGATCTGTGAAGACGAGCGCTTTAGACCACTCGACTGAAAGGTTGAGGAATGGTTTTGAGAATATTGGGCAAATGATAGACGGTTCCGTCAAGAATTGTGTGTATGAAGCACCTATCTGCAAAGTCAACTTTTCAGTTTGTTTAAGCATATTTCAATGCCATAAATGTTGATAGAGGGTGTCGGGACACAAATTCTTACAACTTAAAATAAGCCTCTCCCATACGATCAAGAAATTTATATGGATAATGATTTCATATAATTGTTATTATTGCTAATGTGTGTGTGTGTATGTATGTATGTATGTATGTATGTATGTATGTATGTATGCATGTATGTATGTACTTGCGAGAGAGAGAGAGAGAGAGAGAGAGAGAGAGAGAGAGAGAGAGAGCATTAATGATTGGGGCAGATACTGGACAATAGTTCATACACCAAAATAAATACACTAGCTAAAAATTAGGCCAAACATGTCTGACTTTTTCAAAATGACAGTAATTAAATAAACAGAGAAATCACATTTTTAATGCTCGTAAATTATATACGTCACGAAACATATTTAGTTAGACCAGTCTCAATTCTCCCCTGTTCTTCAGCCGAAGAGCCACACATATAACATCAGTAAAACATCATGCAAAATATATCCTTTCTAACATTTAAGGGCTAAAAAATATTTTGAAAGCAGTTGTCGTTTTGAGGTCGACAGAAGTATAGTATCAATGTGATTAGTCCAGTTGCCTAAAGTACTGAAAGTTACGCCAAAATGTTTATTAAAGTCCACAAAAGAGAGAACTTCGAGCTTCTTTAAATTAATACATTGTAACACCACGAAGACTTTTGAGCCAGGTATCTTGACAGACGGATCTGACCGACATTTTTGACGTGGAGGTGATTCTAAAGAGACATTAAATTTGCTTGGTGTGCATGATCACTCGGAGAAATAACCTCAGTTTGTTTTTGTCCCCATTGTGAATGTTTTGATTTGGTATGTATGGCATTTACGTGCGAATTATGCGCGTGAGCACGATCACGTAACAATCACGTCTCTGAGATATGGTAGGCTACTTGAAATATAGTTTAGATGACCTGGTTTTAATTTTCATTCTTGTACCGCTCCGGTGGTCTAAGTGATTAGAGCGTACGCCTCGGATGTGTGAGGTCGCGGGTCCGAACCCTAGCTGAGTCATACCAAAGACAGCTGGCTCGCTCAGTATTAATAAGTTAGTGTTAGGACTGGTCGGCCTGGTGTCAGGATAATGTGACTGGGTGGGACATGACGCAACATTTCTGCGGCATGATGCCCCAGCTAGACATCACTGTAAACTGCCACACTGCAGACATCATGGCGATATGACTAAAAAAATTTTTTAAAGCTATGTTAAAAACCCAAATCACACAAATCAAACAATTTTCATTCATTCAAAAATATCAGCAAGTTTTATCACTATTACCTTGTGATCGGATATTGATTTCGAGGAGAAAACTCTTTAATAAGATTTCACACATAAAACGCCGTACATGTACAGATCAAGTTTCATCTGCTAGTGTGTGTGTGTGTGTGTGTGCTATATATGTCTCTGATAGTGGCCTTCTGAAGTTTATTGAACGTTAGACGTTTATTTCAGGTTCTGCGGTAAAATGAAGTTATTCTGTTCTCAACACACACACACACACACACACACACACACACACACACAGAGCGTCACCGAACCTACTCGACTTTCAGAAACGCAGCATTTATTATAGCTTTCCCTTAACAACGCACGCACATGAAATCTCCAAGGAACTGTACAGAATATTTCTGCACATAAAGGTGCATCAATACAAGCAGTAGAAGTATTGGGAGGGGTGTTTATATATGACACAATTATATACCTGCCACGTTTGGATTTATTGAACTGCTCTTAGATACAAAAGAATCAAGTAGATACAAAAAAAGTTACATTGCGGAGGCTGGGTTCCACTCTAATAGTAGCAGACTTTTTAAAAATGACTTATTGCGAAGCTACATTGGCACAATGTCATATCCGCTGGTACTCGGCGTAAATTGGGAAGCCAATATCATCAGCGGGCCACCGAAAGTGTGAAGCAGATGTAACAGAAAATTGTTTATTTACTACAGAATAGTTTTAATTTTTTTAAAAACATATTTGTAAACAATTAAAAATAAGCCAGACTAGATTAATTTATTTTACAAAAGGTGAGATCACTTACTTATTATTCTTTTCCTCACTTTATGTACTTTATGTTTTTCTAGCCAAGATAGTTATGCAATAGTGACTAAGTGGCTGCAGTCAGAATGCCTGATCACCGAAAATGAGAAAATAACCAGAAGTGGGTGAAATGAATTTTACAAAAGTAATTAAACGTTAATGAATTTCAATACCAAATGAATTTTAAGTAACCAAACATAAACACAATCGGACATACCCGAATTATTACTACTACAAAGTATGTGTAACCAAACAGTTTTTGGTGAATACCTACTGCGAGTGCTATGAAGACCTGTTGTGAGATATCAAAGTCAAGCATCCGATAAAAGTAATCAAACTGATTATGAAATTAAATATTTGACTTAACGGAGCAATCACTTTTTGAGGGGTGGTGGGTCTTAAATTGTAAATGATTTTACATATAAAATCTGAATGCCTTTTGGCAATCATAGTGCATGCTCAGACGTCTCCAACAAGAGTCAAAGGCACACCTTAATCACTCTAAAAATACTTTTATAATGGTAAATATAATCGAATGAGTCAAAGAAAGAAAGAAAAAGAAATTAAATTACAAGAAAATATATGCTAACTTTATTTTTGTTTAGTTTAAAATACACTTGGAAGGGCCCCTGCAATTATGCTGTATATCACCATTATATGGTTCCTTGTTTAACAAACAATTCTGCTGCCGTGACCATTCGTATATATATATATATATATATATATATATATATATATATATATATATATGCGTATATATATATATATATATATATATATATATATATATATATATATATATATCCTGAGCATAAAAACGAATAGACAGCACGACAGCAAGCACAGGACACGTGTACGGCGTGTAACAGTGTCATGACCATTAATGATACAACTGATCCATATGGGAGTCAGTTATTTGTTAACAAAATATGAGAGTGGCTTGAAACTGAGAAAACGTTGCAGTTATCAGGAATTTGAGAATCAGAGGTTTCGTGTGTCCAAAAGATTTTATCCAAAGGTTACACGTGATGCTAAAACACGAAATGATATTTTCTTTTGCACAACAACACTATTTTTTTTAAATTAACTGACGTGATATTGAAACCATATCTTTAAAAAGTAATATAATATCTCAGTTAAATGTCAATAAAGAATAATTGACCAATAAATTGATGCAAACTTTCCTTCCCAGGTTGTTATATTAATAAAATTTATATGTAGTTATTTTCAGCAAAAATTACATGTATGTATGTATGTAGGTAGGTAGGTAGGTAAACATCAGCGACATCTGTTTTCAGATGTTTGTATATGGAAGTACGCATGCGTACATTAAGAGGAAATATAAAGAGAAAGCGAATACTAAGAAAAAGAATGATGACGAGTAGGAAACAATGATGATGATGTAACAAGAATGATGCCGATGGAACACACTCCCACCAGTATACAATGTAATAAACAAAAATCCACATGAAGTTACTGTTGCCAGGGTTACCATGCAAAAAATAATGTAATGACCCCTGTCAACACATATTTCATCAGTGATCACGTACCACAACAACCCTTGTCTACTCTAGATAAACAGATGATGAAGATCCTCTTGCCATATGTCCGCAAAGTTTAATTACATGCTATAATTGTCTATGGACGGCACGTGCGGGTAAAGTGTTGATAGTAGTATTAGTTTTAGATTTCTGGATCATGCGCACTGAGGAAACATTTGGAGACAGACGGTCAAGGTCAAGCTGAAGGTTCCAAAAATGTTTGGCTTCTTGTAACTTTCATTAGAATAAAGGCAGAATGATAAAACATTTAGCACATTCTAAACTTTTATTCCATCTTCTAGCTAAATTTTCATCATATTGACTTTCTCAAAGTACCGTATCTTTTGTAGATTTGAGCCCGTGCTTAAGTTTATTGCACCAAAATGTTCTAGTGTAAAGGTCCTGAAAAAATATATGACGAAACAGAAATTGTCTTCTTATTTGCATTGCTAACATATAACTTCAATATAATGGACTCTCCTTTAAAAATTAAAAAAAAGCCTGTGCATTGGTTTGGAAGCGTCACCAAACCTATTTAAAGCCGTTGATACTATGCAATGTTTTGAAAAGGATCGATTTGGGTCATTAGGTTTAGAAATTTCATGTGTTAAAATATTTGTAGCTACAACCAACGAGTGTAGACATTTCATTTATCCACTGGGAGTGGGATTGGATGGTAGTTTTTATTTTCTATTTTTACATATTTAAGTTTCTCTAAGATGAATTATCGGAAGACATCTTTAAGTTTGCAAAAGTTATACAGGTATAAAAAAAAAAGTTTAAATTAAGAGACATACTAGACATATAGTTTCTTGCATGCGAAAAGAATAATCCATCTTGATTTTACACCCAATGTTACACTTTGGCGCAACAATTACAGTGACTTGTAAAACAAAATTTCCTCTTGTAATTACCACTGCCATCCTACTATGGTCACTCGACAACTTTCATCCAACCTTGAATGCGTATAAAAGAAACTGGATTTAGTCAGGATTTTAAGCCATACGTTAAACCTATTGATACAACGACCGCAAACAACATTTTATGTCTACATGTTCTTGAAAGTATGTATGTATGTATGTATGTATGTATGTATGTATGTATGTATGTATGTATGTACTTGCGAATGGATCAATTCATCAGTATATGAATTAAAAGAAAGTAACAAGGTAGAAAGGAAGTTAAGATGGATGGAAGAAAATGGACAGCAAATAAAGGCTATAAGGAAAAATAAAATGTATTTGGTCGTGTGGTGTGATGTATGTAAATATTAATAACAGTGCATTGGAATGTGTATCTATTATGATATTTTATGTGATTACTAAATTTTGCAAAATTTTATGTTAGTGCATTTCTGTCTATATATGTGTGCATGAGAGAGAGAGAGAGAGAGAGAGAGAGAGAGAGAGAGAGAGAGAGAGAGAGAGAGAGAGAAATAATGTAAAAAGATCCTAAATTGGGTGACTTTCATAAAAATGAAGTTTATGTCCCATGTCTGTGTGCACAGTAGCATGTATGTGAATGTAGGCAATAATAGATAAACAGAAGCAAACGTATACTTCGTTATTTTTTTTAATTTTGCAATCTCATATGCAATGTTCAGCCCAGTCTAGCTGAGACAAGTGGAATAAAATAATATAGCATGCATGTAATATCAAGAATATGGCACATTGCTGATACATATATATTTTGTTTGACTAGTATAACACATTAACATGAATTCGATGTGCAATGGATAAGCACCAACAAATAGATATAACGTATATATTTTAAAAACACCTGTACACAACTTAGGAACCAGTCCCTTTGAACAAGTTACAAAATACTAAAAAAAAAAAAACCTAATGTGATTCAGATCTTTATAATCTTATTTTATACGTTTGAGAATTTAACACAAAAGAATTAATTTGATTCAAGCACTTCTTTTTTAAATACACTGCGTAAGATTATATTTAAAAATACATATAACAGCATAAATATAGCACTGTAAAGCTAATGAGTCAGAAAGCTTGTACACTTTAGGACCAAGTGGTCTACAATTTTGGAACCAGTCATGAGTGTGGTCGAAAAAATGTGAAAACAGCCATGATAAAAGAAATATATCAGAACGTGCCGCTGAACACAAAGAAAACATACACCGACATGTATTGATTGCACACTCTTATCGTTTTATATCATGTGAAAATTAGGCACCACTTATGGCTTGAGTATACTAAAATGTTGAATTTATTTTTAATGAATTTTGAGGGTTGTAAATAAGATGAATGATTTAAGTACCAAAAGAATATCAACTTTCCCCCAAAAATGTCCCCACAGATATCTCACGACTGGCCACAAGTACCGGTAACAATGATAAAATTTTTATACTACAAAATAAAACTTTTCATATATATATATATATATATATATATATATATATATATATATATATATATATATATATATATTAACGTTTTATATGGAAATTTATCTCAGACGTTTTACAACTTTTCCCTCTTTCCAATTCGTGAGCCAACATGGGGCGGCCAGCGCAAACCACGTGACCCACCTTCATTATAGCAACCAATGGTCCCGCCATTAGCTCCAACTCGTGTCAACTGTCGGGTGGCGCCACGATTTTATCGAAGGTACCAAACATACCAAACATGTGGCTCTTCAAGACCAGATTGTAACAATTTCTGCATTTGTTTATGTCCACATGGCAATCAACGGTAAATTGCCACGTCTCTAACATGACCTAAATGCACAGAACTGAAATCTGAAATGAACCACAATATTCATGCCTTTAGAGCCGAAAATGGGCTTCGAGTCATATTTGTTCCAAGTTCGTTGTCTTTTCGAACAGTTCATATATGGCGCTTCATGTGCAAGGACAGATGGTCGCTTCTCGAAAATGCTCGCTCGCAAAGATGGCACTGGAATGGTCGATCTCCCGTGTGTTTTCTGTAATGGCGCGTTAGTTCGTCAGACCGTGCGAATTTCCAGCCGCACCCCTTCCATGTGCAGTGATATGGTTTTTCCCCAGTGTGTGTTCTTAGATGCGCCTTCAGGTGCGAACTTTTTGTGTACGTTTTGCTGCATCCTGGATGGGTGCATGTGTGACTTGTTTGTCGTTTGCGGCCCCAGGTTCGTCGGCCGCGTTTCTTGGGCTGCGACACAGTTGGATCAAGCGTGGACTGAGGCAAAAGTAGGTCGACAAGCTCTGGGGATGAAGGCGGAGTGATCATGTGATGAGAAACTGGCACCATATGACTCTGTTGGGCATTCAGCTTGGACATCATATGATGTGTCATCAGAAATTGCTGATAATGTTGTTGCTGTTGCTGATGCACATGATGCGGATGCTGCATTGTGAGAGATTGCTGATGTGGCTGTGGCGATGTCTGATGCTGATGAGGTGAACATACGGAATGAGGTGGCATCATGGAAGGCAATTGCATCTGGCATTTCGGCGAAGTTTCTCGCAACTCTGGGGAAGCTGGTGGTGATAGATGGCCTGGAATGTGTTGACTATAGTGAGGATGTCCCTGGTTTGGGATCGGATTACAGTGTATTCTGGTCATGGTCATAATTGGGTTAGTGTTCATGCTGTAAGAAGAACACGAACTGGAGATAACTGGGTTGCACTCCTGTTTTGGTGTAACATTTTTAAAGTCCGATTTTGACGTTTCCATAATAGGACTAAGTTCACTCATGTTTGCAATATCACTATCAAATTTAATGTCAGGAATATCCAGAAATGTGGAATGAAAATCTGGCAGCGTCTCTTGTCCTGCAAGAGGTTCCTGTTTCACTTTCATCCCAGCATCCTCAGGATACATTGAGGAATTGTCCATAGTGTTTGACAGAATGAAGTCTAAGTCCAACAGATCGTCGTATGCAGTGTATTGCTGGTTTGGAGAGCTGTTGCCATTGTGACGGGGAGAAAGCTGCTGTGCAGCGGGACTCGGGACCATGTTCATGCTCATCAGGTTATTCCCCGCTTGTGCCGGAGACTGAACTGGACTCCCCATCATAGGGCTGTCCGGAGATCCCAAACTCTGGGAGACGTTGCTTCTCATCTGGTCCATCATACTCATCATGCTGTTCTCGTACGGATTGTCTTGGTATAACAAATTCTCAACATCTTGCCATGCCTGAAAATGGATGAAATTTTGTATAAATTTATGTTTTATTCACAGTGCCTATTGCATGTATCTTAATTCACATTAGTAAATAAAACGGTTCTAAAAATATAAAATAAATGTAAAAAGATAAAGAAATTATTGCATTAATATATTAGAAAATTCCTATGAATTCAGCCGGAGAAAATCAAAAGATTATGAAAACTTCCGCCGAATTACCTTTCCGCCATTGACGAAGTAATGCAAATACATAATTTCCGTGTCCAATATTATTGCACTTTATCCCCTCAAAATACAAACCAACCTTTCACAACACCAACAAGATAGGTATGGCTGTCTCAAGATTAGTATAGGCTTTATATACCTGTACGCGCGCAGTCCGAAACTAATGACCTTTCACCCACGAGACGGATTGACATCTGCCTCATCCATTTGGCTTAATTGGCACGTGATCTTGTAATCGGCTTGTATCATTTGAAGCCAGTGATGAATAGTACCTACGCGAAGGACTTGTCTATGTCAATTTCATTAATAAAATGGACTATTACGTTTTGAAAGGGACAGCGCTTGACCCACACTTCATACATACACAGACAACTTAGTGGTAAATCTATCACAAGGTAGATTCAAGAAGCAAAAACTGTCTTATGATTTAAATGTAAGTAATTTCTGGAATTGTCAACAACGTATTCGATTAAGCACAGCTGGGACAATACCGTGTACATTTAAAAAGTATATGTCCTAAAACGATTTTATTAAACAGGGAAGAACGTTCACTGGCTTATATTTTTCATCCGAGTGACTTGTATAGAGGAAAATATTATTTCTGCCGGAAATTTCCATATTCAACGACGGCTGTTTTTTTCAGATGCAATAAAATGTATTCGATACTTAAATATTTATATTCAAGTAAAACTTCATAATTTAAGTTATATTGCCATTTTTAAGTAATGTGTTAATGCTGCTGAAAGTTAACTCTATTTACAACTAGTCTAGATAACGTATGTAAAATTGTCTTTAACCTTTATCAAAGATAAAGACTCGTATATGGAAATATGTATGAATAAAATATGTACGACCAATAAAAACACAAATAATTGTGAAAACACTTACGTTTTGCAGTTCATTTTCATCAAATTTAGGGGACATGTTATTCTGCGCTGTCTGAAATACAGGATCCATCATCGAGTCCATAGCGGTGATCATTGTTCTTAATTGCACTTATAATGTACATTAAAAATATTATATCATTCGATATTTTCACTCCATGGAATTCTAATGTAGTATGAATCAAAATCTATCTACAGTACGCTAAATAAATGTGAAACACGTACAATTATCTATACAGCTATAGAGTAACGCAATTGGCTGCTCGAAATGCTCTAAAAATAGACGCCTATATAACGTTGCCCAGTCTACATATTTACTGCATACAGTAACTGTTGATCGTCACGACCGTATGGGTGATAGTGCGCTCTCAGAGATGTGAAGGAAAGTGTGGGCTGCACTATTACTCATATCAAACGGGGATTGTGTAATGACGTGATTACCGATAGGAAAAAAACATAAACGGCTCAGGTTACTAACTCTGAAACCGCCGTTGTAATTGGGGCCTCGTATTATATCACAACATACCAGATTAGGACCTTGTGCAAACATGCAAGTTGTACGCAACATTTTGGCGTCTTCTTGTTATTAAGGCATCGTTCTTAGATGTTGCCCTATTTTACATAAAATGCTCACATTGTATTTTATCTGTTACAAAGTCTTCACTTTACTATTAAATTTTTAATAATATTATTGTCCAGTATAGTGTTTAAATGTATATATTTTTCTTAATAGATGTGGCCCTATTTTTGTGTATAATAATCAGTTAACATCTATAATCTCTCCAAGTTATGCTTGTAATAATTCGTTGATGAATTTAAAGATATGTTAGTTCTTTGTGATGTCTACTTTGACATTTAGAAAGACCAACCTCTTCAACATAATTCACTACATGCTGAACCCAACCTGTTCCCGACTGACAATCAAATATTCTTTAAAAAAATAACCGTTGTTAATCATCTGTGAATTTACTGAATCTCAGGACCCTGATCGTTTACCTCTTGTTACAAAGATTATGATGTACGCAGTGCTTGATGAGCCATATTCATGTTCTACCATTGCCAGACCCTTTTTTGGAGATAAATGTTAATATATAGTATGCACTTCTCTTGTTTTCTTTAATGTGCAGTCATCGTTGGACAACTATCTAGAGGGCCTAATCAGGTCGGGCAAAGCTATGGGGTGTTTCCAAAATTTCAAGAAGGCCATGACTTTCCTCGAAAGGGTACCAAAGTAAAATTATATGTGCCTATTTAATCAAGCTGTGCACAATACCCAATAAACGTGCGCAAGAATAAAACGATGGTCAAATTTCAACTGACAAGTGACTGTACGTTTTAGTGTATACTTCTTTTTTGACGGGTTGAGGGGTTCTGGACACACTGGGACTCCTACCACCGTCCGGCCCTGATTGAGACACATATATGAAACAATGCGCTCGGCAGATTAAATATTAAATGTCATATACGGAATTATGTACATAATTTTGAATGACAAACTTGCATAAAGTCATTAATTTGATAAATCATGTATGTTCCACGTGCAGTGTTCTACGTCTTCTAGATTAATGTACAACAGTATCCCGTCTATTCTTAGAATCTGTCTAATTTCATGAATGTGTGTGTGAATTTTGTTCGAAATACGTCCAGAATTGTTGTTGAATTATTTACGCTATTTAAAACAAAAAGATGTACTAGTAAATCAGTATAAAAATTTGACGGAAAATTCTTTAGATCCTAGTACATGACATGAATGTGAAAAGACAAATGTTTACGACGCCTTTAGTCAAAGACATTAAGTTGGATGAATTTAATGTTAGCATGATCCGTGCAATCTAATTACAACTGAAATCTCCGACGCTATGGAGATTACAAGCAGATCTCGACTTTTACGCAGATTGGTGCATGCAAAACTTTGTGTCAGCATGAATATACTGATTACCTCGTGAATTTCACCCGATAGTTCTGATATGTTGATGTAATTTTATGATAAGATATAACAACATTTGGTGTGTGTGTGATTTCGATTTTTAAAAATTTTTCAGTCATATCGCTACGATGTCTGCAGTGTGACAGTTTTTAGTGATGTCTAGCACTGGGGCATCATGCTGCAGACATGTGGCATGATGTCCCACCCAGTCACATGATCCTGACACCAGGCCGACCAGTCCTAACACTAACTTCTTAATTCTGAGCGCAAAGCGAGGTAGCTGTCAGTACCATTTTTTAAAGTCTTTGGCATGACCCGGCCGGGGTTCGAACCCGCGACCTCCCGCATCTGAGGCGGACGCTCTAACCATTAGGCCACCGGAGCGGTTAACATTTGGGTTAAATTGCGAATAGAGGGTTGCAAATGTCTTCTTTATGTGCTGATGTATAAACTTAAATTGTGTCAATCAATAAACAGTATATAAATGAATGGTCAAAAGTACTCGAATATGCATGTGTAATTCAAGTTGATAAGCTGCATTTCGAAAAGTTTGTACTGTAAAGTCAAAACTAATTTCATTGTTTTGTAAAAGTAGTGTCAGAAAGTGAATACGACTCGATATATGAACTCGAAATCAATCCCAAGTTCTACCGAAGAGATTTCTCTTCGAAGCAGAATAAATGAAGATCTACTCTAAACATGTTTAAATATTGAAGAAAAAAAGTTGCGTGAATAAATTTATCAAACAGGTGCAGACTCAATTTGACTAGGAAAATAGTTTAGGAGATGTTCAATTTAAACATTGGTGTCAGATGTTAAATAAGAAGAAGGTCCACAAAAGGTATCACTAGCTTTTCGCAACTTTTCCTCAGACCGAAATTATACATGTTTCGTTTGGGGGGGGGGGGGGCTTATGATATAATTTTGCTAGTTACTAGTAGGAAGCATGAAGAATAACTTTATACATTTGTCAATCTTTTCATTATTGCAGAAAGAGTTAAAACACTAATAAGATTTGAGGAAATCCTCAAATTATTCTTTGGAGACAAAACAATAATCTTTGCAAACAAATATAAGATATTACGACTGCTTTTTAATCTTTGACACGTTCTGAATTTTAAGAGAAAAATTCAATGTTACAAAGCAATAAAAACAATATTTACAAATATCAGTTTGATGAGTAAGAATAAGATGGTTAATGAAACTGGCACCAGGAGTGAGATGCTGCTGCCTAATTTACACTATCAGAAGTAAGACTGAAAATTTTATTACGATAAATGCTTCAACGTTAAAAGTGGTGAAGCGTTTATACTGGGAAAAACTATTTCACACGAGCAAGAAGGCTTATTTTCACATGTCACTATAAAGAAAATAGTATTGTACATTTTTGATCGTTAAATGGGTAGACGAGTTTCTTATGCAATATGGTGCCCAAAGTTGGTGTAGAGGGATTGCCATACATTTCATTTTTTAATTTAAACAAAAATGATATTGGTATGATTTGGAATTGAGAAGTCAGAATCAAAACAAAAATAAAAATGTCTTATATTATATTTATATACTGAATATTTTTGTCAGAAATAAGTAAAGCTGACACCGAAGTTGTAAACAAAACAGTCAAACGAAAAAATTCGTGTCAGCACTTTGTTTCACCAATTTAAACTTATTCTTTTAATTCCCAAGTAACTGTGTTTTAAATTTTCATAATATTTACCATTTATTATTTGCCCTACTTACTAAATTATATATATATATATATATATATATATATATATATATATATATATATATATATATATATATATATATATATATATATATATATATATATATATAAGATGACGTCTACCAATTTCTTATTAAAATAATTTTCATCTTATGGGCACCGCTCCGGTGGCCTAGTGGTTAAAGCGTCTGCCTTGGATGCGGTAGGTCGCGGGTTCGAACCCCGGCAGAGCCATACCAAAGACTTACAAAAATGATACTAACAGCTGCCTCGCTAGGTGCTCAGCATTAAGAGGTTAGTGTTAGGACTGGTCGGCCTGGTGTCAAGATAATGTGACTGGGTGGAGTGATGCTACATGTCTGCAGAATGATGCCCCAGTGCTAGACATCACTATAAACGGTTACACTGCGATATGACTGAAAAATTGTTAAAGCTAAGCTAAAAATCCAAATCACACACACACACACATACACACACACTCACACACACATACACACACATCACATCTTATAGGCATCGCTTCCAACTCAGCTGCGAGAAAATGTAACCTCGCCCTATGGACTGCACACATGGCAATACAATATAGCAAAAGCAAACCAACATTGAAAACAAGAGGGATTATATTAATGCTGATTTCACTCAAGGTGGACTTTACGTTACATAAAGTTTTATTCTACAAAATATTCAGTGTATGATTTAAGACATTCTACAAAGTTGTGTAAGAAACGCACTGAGTTGTGTAATTGCCGTCACAATTGTGGCATAGATGACACAAATTTCCTGGAGAAACGATGTAAGTTGTTAAGTATTGATTCTATATGGTCATCAGAGATGTGAAGAAATAGTTAATTTTAAAGCTCGTGTCAGTACAAGATCTCTAGCCAATGGTCATCGGTCCTTTTCTTTCCTGCATTTACCCTTGCACATGCTGCAAGCCAAAAGCGGCACCTGCAGCTGCGCCATCTGATTGGGTGCAGCTGAAAGAAGATGATCCAATCAGATTTGTTCGTTCTTTTTAATATGAAGATATATGGCAAAATCTTTAATTGCCTCCGCAGACAGCAACACGTCAGTTTCTCCACATTTCAAATGTCAGTTTGACCAATTTAAACGTTGACACAATTTTTTTTTTCCAAGCTAAGGCATGTCGACTTCATAGAAGTCCCCATATTAAATACCTATTAGGTGTAACGCACTCTTTCATTTGGTCAGTTGATTTAATTTTGTTATGGGCAGTAACTTTTTCATCTGTAAGATGGCAATTGTCCAAACGATTGCTTGACTCGATACATAAGCCAAATATATATTTGGAACAAAGTGGATTAACCACCCATAATACTAGATATGATTGTTCTAAATCATGATGGTGACAGAAGTATGATGTGTCAGAAGTACTGGTTTCTTTGAATCAAAGTCCTGTATCGGCAGATACTGCCACGTATGACTACTTCAAATGTATGCTTTTGCGCACTTCTTAGTTTGGTTAAACAATTTTTATTTCTGACTCCAAAGCGGACCGCGTGTCGCAGGGTGATTCGAATGACTCCTGCATATTTTATGCCTGCCTCCTTCTTTCCTTCCAGCTGTCTGTCCGACTCCCACTGCCCTACCAGCTCTCACCTTGCTACTTGTTGTCAGAGCTATATCAGCGCTTAGACCTGAAAATATTTCACATGTTTAATTGTACTTAAATGTCTGCAGTAACTTCAACACATTCTATGCTGTTAACTGTCTTGTCAGAGAAGTTCGCTTTAACTCTTGTTTGATGTGGGACGTGCATAGTCGTAAGAGTGCCTAGATGACTGAATAAAAATTTCTTATTCATTTAGGTGTTTTTGTTGGAAAATTTGGATGCTAAATGTTTCCATGCTAAATGAAAAGCTTTGTCAGAACTATTGTAGCCTATGCATTCTAATCTTGAAAATTAAGACATATGAGTGAAAGTAATGAACAGTGCAAGATAAGAATATTATTACTCCAGAAGACGGTCTAGAAGTTGAATAAATATGTCAAAATTTAGAATTTTATACTGAAATAGAGATTAACTTAATGTAATAATAATAATAATAATAATAATAATAATAATAATAATAATAATATTTAAAAGTGGTACTGTCCAGGATTATATTCCATCAGCAAAGAGTGTTTATCAGACGAAAATAATAAATTTCCACCCTATATATTTTATTGTTAAGAAGACAACGATAAAACGATTGAAAGCATCTGACAATAAAAATCTTCCTGAACAAATGATGTCCTAGGTGGTACGTGGGAATTTTTACTTCAAAACTGGGATAAAGATAACATTATAAAATTTAACTTAAAATTTCACTCATTTTTATGTACTATAAGAAGATTGTGTTCGAAATAAAATTGGCTAACATGGTTTAATTAATGTTTGTAATAAATTTGTACATAAAAGCAGCACAAACGGTGAGAAATATCTCTAGCATACTGGGAAAACAATCATTAACATTAGTGTCCGAAATGAAAGATAGACCATTTAAAAAAAAAAAAAATTAAAAAAACGCAATAGAAAACACCGTAGTATCGGGATGTTTGCGACTAAGTTCCTCTCTATACACAGACTTCGTATGATATTTAAGTCTCAGAACAAATGGCATCACATATATTTAGTACAGATTTTATGAGGTCATCGTTTTCTGTACAATTTCGTGACAATTTGATCTATAATTGTAACATTTTATTTTTCTGATTCAGATAAATACCCCTACCCACGATATATATATATATATATATATATATATAGAGAGAGAGAGAGAGAGAGAGAGAGAGAGAGAGAGAGAGAGAGAGAGAGAGAGAGAGAGAGACTTTGCAAGATTCATAATTCAGAAGAATTTCCAATGGAAACAAAAACGGTGAATGCAAACGAGTATTATTATTGAAAATTAACTTGAAAAACTTCGCGGGAAAAATGTTAATGTCGCGACCTAAGGCAAAGGTGTTCCTCAGCGGGCAATGAATACTTCCACAGAGACAAAACACAAAGCACACAGGAAAAGGTGGCATGTGTCAAACGATAAATATTTACAGTTTTGGCCACAATGAATAAAATGTATTGTAGATAATGCCAAGATATAAACTAAAGAAAAACAAAAAACATGGCAAGAAATACAATTTCGTAAGATTTGCATAATTAAAAAGTTTCGGCGTTCAGCTACATTACAAGACGTAGCGTATTATTTCGCAGGTAACTATTATGGAACATAATTTGAAAAAATCAGATTTTAAAGTTGATTGCTCTTTTGAATCTTAAACTCTATGAATGCAATTTACGAGTCGTGTTTGCTTTTGGGGCGTTTTTTGTTAACGTGACTGTAACAGTCTATCTTTTGTGAATAGAGATTGTAATATCTGAGTTTTGGGAGTAAAATAGAAACAGGTAATCATCTGATCAAGAAGAACATGTCAAAAGCAGACATCTTACGTTATGTGCAATTGTCATTTAAGAAACACATATAACTACATTCGGAGTTCCTACACAGCTGATCTGCGGCAGAGTTTTGAATACTGATCAAGGAGAAAGAAATAAAATACTTAACGGTTACATGGGTATGCGAACTTTCTACATTGTAGGGTCTGCGTTCTCGTTAGACAAGTTAGACAAAGATTTCTTTGTTTCTAGAAATTAATCAGCCTATGATATGGTTATAATTTATACTTTCTACAAAAGTCATGAATTTATCAATTTTGAAAACAATTTCTTTTGGGAACCTTTCGAAATCTTTAAAAAAAAACAAAAAAAAGAACACGGAAGGCGTTTCTTCTTCAACTAATTAGGTTCATTTGTTCAGTGTAACCCCGCCTCTTAAGCAGGAATATAAAGTAATCCTTGTGTCTATCTAACTGTCTGTGCGCCCTTCCATCCGGCATTCGTTAGCACACGAAGCCTTGCAAGTTTTAATGGATTGTCTTGAAGCTTGGTAAATATATGGTTATCACCTGAAGATGCGAATACGGACAGATGAATTTACTCAGTAATTTATTTTACAGCTATTGGACTTTTCTTTAAAATATTTTTTCGTCCTGTAGCCGTGTTTGACGCAATCTTGTTCGTAACTAGTCTCACGGGGTTACTTTTATTGATTTGTTCCCGCAAATTTTATTAGAGTTATTGGCCTTTCTGGTATGTAAATTTTTTTAGAATGATTGCATTTTTTGTTTTGTGTCTTAATGCAGTTTATGTCATAACCTCTTTAGCGCAACGAATCGCTTGGTTTTTGGTGGGTTGTTTGAAACTTGGTAAATATTATGTTCATGACCTGAAGATGCGCATGTCAATGACCACTTTGTTCCCCTAATGTTTGTTAGAGTTAATGCCCTTTTTGTATTGTTGCTTAATGCAGCGTTATGTCACAACCTCGTTAACGTGACTAAATTCACGGTTTGCAGTTTCGTATGGATCGCAGTGAAACTTGATATATTACTGTTATTATCGAATGATGCCCATATTGACAATTCATTTGCTTCAGTGATTTTTGTAAGAGTTAATGGCCTTTTCATTTACTTACACCTGGATATAATGTTTTTTGTGAACGCAACTGCTTTGCAATCCATGCTGGGAAACGTAATGCATATTATGGTCATCGTGTTGACAAATCATTGTAGTCACACTATTTTCAGGTGAGCTATGGGTTTTGTTTTGTTTTTACTATAGATTCGTCTTCATCACGAGCTAGGGGCGGGAATAAATTTATGAGCAAATTGCTCACAATTCCTTAAGTTTATTTAAAATTCAATAGAACTTTGACTTATAAACATTACATTTGGAAAACACTTAAATCAGCCAATGTATAATGTGCGTCCTGTGTATTAGGGTTTAGAGATTTCACTTTGACTTTTAGTTAGGAAACATCATCAATATACGTGTATTTAGCTCTTACGGTGAGTAACATAATTTACCCATTGCTTTTTTTATACAGAATTTTCAGTTTCTGGTACTGAGTTTTCAAATAAAATTCACAATTCTGACAAAAGGAAGTATAGAATGAATGAATGAATGAATGAATGAATGAATGAATGAACGAAGGAACGAACGAACGAACGAATAAATATATAATGAATGAATGAATGAATGAATGAACGAATGAATGAATTAACGAGACCGAAAAACTGACTTTATTTGTGTTTTATTAGGACAATTTAAATATTACCCGCAGGGTAAGACAGAATATTTAACGTTGTCCATAAAGTCTGATGTCTTATATACACACAAACAGAGACAAACACAGGCACAATCACACATGCTCAGTTTAAATCTTTATTGCCGTGAAATGATTCAACATTGTATTTGGAATACGGCGACGTTTCAACCTAATATGTTTTACATGTGCTTTGTTAGCTCTTAGCACTTTGTTTTGGTAATACCTATTAGGTTTGCATCATTTTGTTATAATTCCTCTTTCAGCTTTTCAGCTTTTGTCCTTGTTATGTCTGTTACCTTCCTTGTTTATTTATTCGCTGTTTTTCACCAGTCTTAAACTCTAAAAATTTATGTCTAATATCTTTTGCTTTGGTTTTCAGAATGAGTGCAATGGTATGTTTACTCTGCTTAACGGTTTTTCAGTATTTGGTTTTGGTATGACTATTGGATTTTCAGTATTTAGTCTTGGTATGACTATCGGATTATCAGTATTTGGTTTTGGTATGACTATCTGATTTCAGTATTTGGTCTTGGTATGACTATCAGATTTTCGGTATTTGGTCTTGGCATGACTATCGGATTTTCAGAATTTGGTCTGGGTATGACTAATGGATTTTCAGTATTTGGTCTTGTTATGACTATCGGATTATCAGTATTTGGTCTTGGTATGACTATCGGATTTTCAGTATTTGGTTTTGGTATGACTATCGGATTTCAGTATTTGGTCTTGGTATGACTATCGGTTTTTCAGTATTTGGTCTTGGTATGACTATCGGATTTTCAGCATTTTATCGTGACCATTTTGCCTGGTCTAACAGCCTTCCAGAAGTTGGCCTTCATTGTGGTGATGCTTATACCAGAATATTTCCTTGGTTTGCTTAGTCTTTCAGCATTTTGTCCTGGTCTGTCTGTCAACCTTCCAGAAGTTGGCCTTGATTGTGTTGATGATTATATCAGAATATTTCCTTGTTTTGCTTAGTCTTTCAACATTTTTTTTTTCTTGAGTTGACTATAATTTTTTTTTTTTTTTAGCGTTTTGCTTTAATTTAGTCGGCTATTCAACAGTTGATTTCTGTGTGCTCTTCCTATGGTGTGTGTATTGTAATTTCTGAATTTTGCTCTAGTCTGCCTATCAGCTTTGCAGCATTCTGTTGTTAATTCAAGTTTCCAATAAGCATAAAATTAGGTCTACTAACGTTTCCAATTAATCTTGTTTTGGTTACTTTGTACTCATATTTTTAAAAAAGCAAAACAAATGTTTGAATAGTTGTTTCTATCGACTGGAGTCTAATTTAGACCGCTATCCTACATTGGCGTTTGTTTATTGCTGTAACTAGCGGAGCGCAGCTGTCAACATTATTTATCCCAGAGTTGGTTTATGTCACGTGACCAGATGCGAGCCGGATGAATCCGACAGGTATCTCCTCGGGTCTAAATATAGCAAGATATAATTAGCCACTATATATACTGAGGCATGGCGGAAAATATCTGTTTCACTTCTGTAGCAACCACGAGTTAGTCAGGTACTGTGTGGTCTACTTTGAGCTATCACACGACAGACACACAGTGAAGACTTATTTTGAAAGTTAAATGCTTGACCCAGATATTGTTCTCCTGTCTTACAGTGTCAGTTTTGCTTGTTCTGTACGTAATTCACACACACACACGATGGTCATCGTGATCTCAAAATGCGACTGAAGTTTAATTACCCCTAAAATCGACATATTCAAGCATTTGATGAAATGTATGTATGTATGTATGTATGTATGTATGTATGTGGGACCTATACTATTATTGTTATTATTATTATTATTATTATTATTACTGAGCATTGACGTATATATATATATATATATATATATATATATATATATATATATATATATATATATATATATATATATAACTTAGTTATTTTGTTTATACAAGCATATTCATTATTTCTTTCATTGCAATTTTAACGCTAAAATATATTTTTTAAAGACAATATTTAAACATTCAGCACTTAACTGACTTTTCCCAGTCCTCGAATTGAAAAGTTTGGCGATTGTATTACAAAAGCGACCGAAACAGGCATTCAAAGAATAAAAGTGCAAACATGACTTGATTTAAGCCGATTTTGGTGGCGCGACATTTAACTTTCTTTTTGTGAGCATTAAGAAGGTAGAATAAAGAGATTTCTGTTTGATCAAGGTTTTGAATATTTTATACCTGGTATATAACGAAATGTGGATGTCTGCTATTTTAAATAAATACCGCATCGTTTACAAATAATTACGTTTAAAAGAATGACCCCAAAAAACGTTGGCGCAGATATTACCAGCTTATAGGAAATGATAAACGTTCTTTATTGGTGAATTTTAGGTCAGTACGTCTACTCAAAGTATGCCCATGCACCTCTACACACTTTCTCAATCGGATTATCCAATTATTAAATGTCATTTTGTATTAAGATTTTGGTATGTTGTCCATACACTGAAAAACTGCAGTTCTGACAAAAAGGTACGTCTGTTCCTCAGTAATCTTTCATAACGGGATCCAGACCTAAACTCACTTGGACATAAAATCATGGCTGTACGGAGAATGTGAAAAAGTTTGGGAGTTGTGCCTCTTCACAATGTGTTCCATGATGGCTCATTTATGCGTTAATATAGAGTCCAGTCAAACCAGTAGAGTATGCACGGCTACATGGACGACCGGACCTTTCGCATCGAAAAATAAAGCGTATTAAATTCTCTTGACTGTCTGACTATGTCGAGCGATTTGTGGTTTCTGCCTGTATTTTCCGTTCCAAACTTGATTATTTTCTCTCAAGACGGGGTAAAAAAAACCCAGTAAATCCAAGTTTAATCTCCTTAACAGTCTCATTCGAAAGCATCTTGCCACTGTTTTCATATTTGGCTAATAGTTATTTGGCGATTTCAACGCGAGTCTGTTTTTGATCAGCGTCAGCAATGTGCGATCTATCTTACACAAACCTTTCTGAGTTTCAAATGATTCTTCAGTATATTTCAAACAGCTGACGAATTATTTGCCCGTGATTATCGAAATATCTTTCACTGTATCTAGAATCTTCATCGATCGCCACTTCTCGCTCACCAATCGCATCCAAAGATCTTTCAGAACGTAAGTCATCTTCCATGGATTCGCGACCCGCTTTAAAATGATGAAACCACCTCAAAATTGTAAGAAGTTGTCCTTGATATCAGTCAGAGAGTATATAGAGAGCGTTGGGATTTTACAGTGTGCAAATTGCTCAGTAGCAGAATTGGTTCTACTTCTCCGACATGGTGGCCTAGTGGCCTCGGATGCGAGAGGTCGCGGGTTCGAACCCCGGCCGAATCATACCAAAGACTTATAAAAATGGTACTAACAGCTGCCTCGCTTGGCGCTCAGCATTAAGAGGTTAGTGTTAGGACTGGTTGGCCTGGTGTCAGGATACTGTGACTGGGCGGGACATGATGCTACATGTCTGCGGCATGTTGCTGCAGTGCTAGACGTCACTATAAACTGCCACACTGCAGACATATTAGCGATATGACTGAACAATTGTTAAAGCTACGTTAAAAATCCAAATCACACACACACACACACACACACACACACACACACACACACACACACACACGCTTCTCCGACATTTTTACGTCACTGTCACTGACATATGCTACGCCATCCGCATATATCTCTGCACGTGTCCGACAAGCTGAACGTGCCGCTGTAGATCCTTTTATAGAATGTTATTTTTTCTGTCAATTGGCATTACAATTATTGGCAGCTTCAAAATAACTTTTCAAATAACCCTCACTTGATGAAAGTACTTACTAACATATACATTATTGTGTTGGGAATCTGCGAAAAGTTAGAACTGAAAAGTGATCCATTGTAAATTTAACAAACTGAATCAACTGTTATAACTATAGTGTATCTTACCCCAAACATATCTTGATCGAGTCTGTCCGTATATACATACATCGAACACATGAACAACACCGCCTCTCTCTCTCTCTCTCTCTCTCTCTCGTGCTTCCTTCTTTCGTGTATAAATTGTGTTGTTCATATGTTGGATTATGTATGGACGGACAGGCTCGATAAATTTGTATTGTTTGTATGTCTGAATGTATCATACAGTTGACGATGCAATAACTACTTGCTGTATTTTTCTAGCTCTCTGTTCCTAGTCTCTTATCCCAAACATATCTTTTCCTTCTTCATTTTGTGATTCCGTTTCCAATAAATAATGGTTTATCATTATACATTCCTACCAATACACTTTCTAACCCTCCACTGTTTTTGTTCTGCATAATAATAATAATAATAATAATAATGATAACTTTAGATGTTACTTATACCTTATAAGGCAATGTTTATGAAGTGAAAATGCGTAATACTGGCTTAAAATCGTGACCAGGTGTTGACATGTGAATGCGTAACAGGTTGCCACATTCCAGCGAAAAGCGAGACGCTAACAACACACCCGAGGAAAGGTAAAGATGAAAGGCTGTGACCGATGAAGCAGACAGGTGAAAACAGCGATTTACAGAATATTCCAGAGAATTTTTTATACCTTACAAGAATTTTACGTCAATTTTCCTACGTATTAAATTACACATGAAGGTTAAACATTTAGAAAATTTAGGTAAATTACCTTAAATAATAGCACCGACAGAAAACTTTCTTGTAATAAATATTTCCATTTAAACTTATCGACATTTACCTGTTGGAGATGTAGAAGCAAGCAAAAATGAAGTGTTAGGTTAAAAGAGAGCAAAATATGATGATCAGACGCACACATGTATGTTTTCGTGTGCCCCGTAAATGTACCAGAACACTGAACACACGTCATTGTTTCTGGCGATCGAATTTATTCATTTACCGCCAACTAATTTACGAGAATTGATGGCTGCAAAAATGTGACATGCATAACAGATGCATCCAATGTCTTTGTAAATATGTTTGTTAACATAGATAAGGCAGGAAAATATTAAAGAAAGAGAAAACTATATTTTATTTATACACATCTCTCTCTCTCTCTCTCTCTCTCTCTCTCTCTCTCTCTCTCTCTCTCTCTCTCTCTATATATATATATATATATATATATATATATATATATATATATATATATATATATATATATATATGACCTTGATCGAGGCACTGGGATTTGTCATTCGTATTCGCATGTTCGTAAAGTTCATTGACTTAATATCTGTTTTCCTGAGAGATAGGAAGTTACGGGAGTAAATAAGTCATATATAATATTTTATCGCCGTGCTTCATTGAAGAGGTTTAATATATCCGTAAACTCAATGTCCCTGGCAATACTATTTGAAACTCGTAGCTAGGATTAAAGTAACTGACACTTACCTGTAAGTTCAAAATTAAGTTATATGTTGCCAGAGAACAAAAAATAAGTAAGAAAATAATACTAATTGTATAAAAAGATTTTCAATTCGTTTCGGTTTTCTTTTTGTTAATCTAGGTCAAGAAGCGTGTCAGTTATAATTCAGTTTCCCTATAATTTCCAGATCCACCCCCAAAAAATTACACTGAAAGGATGGTGGTGGCGGGTGTGTGTGTGTTAACAATAGCTGAGCACATTATTTTGCTATATCATCATGAAGTAAAGGAGAGCTAAATGTCTTTCTAAAAGATAAACCAACCCAGGCTGGCTTGGGCGGGTATCGAACCCGTGACCCTTCGATTACGAGTCTGACGCTATATAACCTGAGTTATTGCGGCTCCCGGAGTAGGAAATGGACATAAGAAGGTACGCATATGCAAATTTTAAAGTCAAGGCAGAGCGACTTTAAAGTGTTATGCAGGTATCTACAAGTACAATCGCTAAAAGTTAAAAAAGATGCTACTTTTCATGATAATTCAGCTCTGTATTGTGTATTTTAGACATTTTGAAATGGTAAAAATGTCACCTTACCTAAGATGTACTAAGGCTGCAGGTGCAATATTCGTTACATTGGTAGATTCGGGAGTGGGGCTGGGGTGGGAAGAAGGTCTGGAGTCTTAAAGGGTGTGTGGCTTAATATACCAATATGGTTAATCGGTAAGAAAGGTTGGATTATGCAGCGGAGGTGGTGGTGGAGGCAACAGCCCTATTAGCCATCGAATACATGTTTCACTGTTGCAAATTCCAACACACACACACACACACAAACACACACACACTATCTTTAATAAATTTGCTTTGTAAAAACAAAACAAAAGTCAACAGTGCAATTATTTCTTACTCTTACAATTAGGCGGACATGAATATATCTGGCTTCTTTTTCCTAATTTGTCTTTATTTCATTGGTGCAAACACGATTATAAGGACACTCATTTTCTAGTGAAAGTGTTGTTAAAATTCTAAAGAAAAAAAATTGCAAAAAATATAGAGATAATGTCATGACGTGATTATTTCAAGAACACATAGTAATCAATGGTTTCAATATTCATGACGGTATGCTAAATAAATATGCACTGATTTATCTTAACAAGGGTAATCAGAGACCTGTACCATAGTTACTCAGTCAACAAGTTAAATAGGATGTGTGTATTTCATCCAGACAGATACTTTATCTACTCCGGAATGAGTGTTATTATTATTCAGGTTATAAAATATTTTTTCATCCGGGTATTATGAGGTGATTCGCCTTATTGCACTGGGTGAAGATTCTGTCGTCACCTTTACAAAAAGCAAGAACTGAAGGAATAAGGTAAACCGGCGTTCGGTTAGAAGCGTACAACTTACAATGCTGCACATTCTGATTATCGGAGACGGTTTTGTCTTCATGTGATGTACAGCCTGTCTTATACCTTTTTGAATTATATTTCTTAATCGCGTTAATAAGATACGCTTGGTTGTCCTAGACCAGTTGGGATGCCGTTTGGAGTCAGTGAAAATATCCTATCGTATTTAGATTGTCATTAAAAGCAAAAATTTCCATTCTGGTGATTTTCAGTGTATTCAAGCCACACCCCGACCCCACCATCAGCTTTCCTCACAACTTCGTTTGACGCGCTCTTTAAAAGGGTTTGGTGTTTTATTTAATTTCTACCGTTTGTTAGCTAATGTTTACGGCCATTAACAAGACGATCTAAAAAAGGAGAATAAAAATTTGAGGGATCGGTTTGACATAACATTTATAACCTAAACATAATTTTGCTTATGAATGCACATCATGTTGTTTCTCATGAACGCGGTGCGTTTTTATTTCCGGAATCAGTTCGTTGCTACTTATATCCAAGTAAATACTCCCCCAACTTGACCCGGTGTGGAGCTGATGTTTACCTGAGTATTACCTGTGCAC
This sequence comes from Megalonaias nervosa, assembly GCA_016617855.1. Classification (NCBI taxonomy): domain Eukaryota; kingdom Metazoa; phylum Mollusca; class Bivalvia; order Unionida; family Unionidae; genus Megalonaias; species Megalonaias nervosa. Next base: position 9,972 of record JAECUM010015775.1, on the reverse strand, counting down.
ACAATCAGCATTCCTTTCATGTCAGCTGTAAAGGTAGATTTAAGGAGTTTCATAATGGGGCTCATCTCGGGATTTCTAATAATGAATGTGAAGGTGTATTTTTCGGCAGTCACTTTCTACTTTTATGTACTGCATTTCCTTTACTCTTTGATTATGAACCAAGAACGAAGAAACATTCGCCTGTGAGATCATTCCCAAAAAGGGACCATCCTTTTATTTTTCTTTGACATTTTATTTCATTTAATAGCTATTGTCTCAAATTTTAGCTTGATTTCTTCAAGAAGATAAGTTTTCTGGTATTTCCAGGGAGTTGAATGTATGCGTAATTTGCAGATGGATCCAACTGCTAAAGGAACAAATTCTTGTTAGCATAGATAACAAGACTGACAATCACCCATAGATCACGACACAAGATTGACATATCGACTATGCTTCACTATAGCTAGCAAGATAGTCAATTGCCCATGGTCGAGATCAAGACAGCCAAAGTGAAAATAGTCAATTGCCCATAGTCTAGATCAAGACAGCCAATGTGAAGATAGTCATTTGCCCATGGTCTAGATCAAGACGGCCAATGTGGGTATGTGAGAAACGTTGCCAGTAGCTTCACGTGGGTCGGTGTTATAGAACTGCTTATGTATTTCGTTGAAGGGGGGAGGGGGGCTGATATAGTGGACTATGTTCCTGTATGTGAGATTGTAATATGCATAACAGAGTTTGTCAACTAGCAACAAGAAAAATATAAGAAACTAATTTGAAATGTTCCCTTTGAATTTCTCTGAAAGATAAATGGATATCATCTGTTAGATTCATAAGGTTTAGGGATAAGCAGTTTTAAACTTAGCGTTATTTTAGCCATTAAGCTAATAAATATAGAAGATTTAGACGCCATATTTTGAGCATAGTTCAACAGACTTCTGATTTCTGCCATAAACTTCGTATTCAGCCATTAGGATTATTGTTAGTTTAATGATCATTATCCCGATTCTTTAAAATCCATGGATCAGCTTGCTTTTAGAAAAATGTCGACACCACTAGGAACATATGGTCGCCAATTTTAAATCATTTAGACGGTTGAAATTTTACATTTAAATTTCCCTGTGCCCCAAGAAGCATTCACTTAGGTACTTTATTGTTATACATACATACATACATACATACATACATACATACATACATACATACATGCACACATACATACATACATACATACATAACTTTCAAACTGTATTTTAATACTTTAAGACAAATTTTTAAACATAAAGCTGTTAAATCTTAAAGCGTAAATATCCCGCATCTAGACAAATAATGCTATACCTACTAAAAAGACCCCGCAAATGGCCTCTTGGCTGACGTACATTGTAGTCCTTGGTTAGCGTAGCATAATCCCATCCACATTCCCCCAAGCACTTGTTCCAAAGTATAATGGCTTTTGACCCAGTTTCGCTCACTGATCACACACATTTTCGAGACATGTTTGCAGAACAGCTTCTGGTGATGGTATACAGCTATAAATTGTGATAAAGTGAAAATAAACCAGCTATAATTTAAATTACTTGGCACAGTTTAAAGGCTTATAATATAATAATATATAGTATAGTATAGTATAGCGGATAAAATTTTATGAGGTTACAAGTTGCAACGAACTAATTTTTTTTTTTCAAATCCTGCGTGCATTGTTAGCATCGATTAAGACATGTACCTAATATGTTTGCCAGTTCGATTGTTGAAAACTTTAGCAGCTTTTTAAAAAATGGTTAAATATTTATTTTAATTAATTCTTCTGCCTGAAAACATCTAAAATTCGCTAAATTGAATTGCCTATTTTATCACATGAAATGCAGATCCGTGTGGCATATATGTTTTGCCTCTCTTGGTTTCTGTCCCTTTATTTTATGTAGTTATGAGGCTGAACGTATTCCTCGATTTTGTAATTCCGGTAATGTCACTGCATTTAGCGTACAGACTAGGTAATTATTTTCTTGAAACCTTATTATATTCTGTCCAGTGTGTGCATCATAACTGAATGATTTGATGTTTATGAGCGATATAATAATTATTATATTGTCTTACAAAGGCTAATAGATAATGGGAAGTGTATGTCGCTTTTACGGTGACGAGCATGAACAGAATTGAGATTTTGTGTTTCAGTTTCTGGAAGTCATAGAACATACAACCTAACGCTGCTAGCGGGCGAGACCAGTGGTGCCACTAGTGGGTGCGGGGGGTGCGGACCGCACCGGGTGACACCATCAGAGGGGGTGATACCAAAATGACTGTCTATAAAATTTTTGAATTGTTGTGCTGGAAGGTGGTCCATGGGGGTGATACTATGAGTTACCGCACATGACTGTCCATAAATGTTTGAATTTTTGTGCAGGAAGGAGGTCCATGGGGGTGACACCACGAGTTACCGCACTGGGTGACACCAGCCATGGTGACGCCACTGGGCGAGACATAGCCTTCCGCGAAACCATTATGTCTTCTTTATTTCACCGTGTAGTTTCTTTACTTTACATATCAATTATAGTAATGCAAAAATATTTCTGAGTGAAAATTTTCGATGTTCAAGCAACAGGAGAGCACGGATTGCAAAACTGTACTGAATGAAACTAAGAACATTTTAATTAATTAATTAATTATTAATTAATGTTTGTTTGAATGTTTACGATAAAATATTGATTCATGATATATATATATATATAAAAACACGTTGCTTCTTTCTCCTCTCATGTGACAAAAAATTCCATTATATTAAAATTCAGTATTATATCACAATGTACATAACGTATTCCTTGCGTGCCAAGAAAGAGCCGATTTACCTTTTAACCAAAGATAATCCCTCGCCTTCTGAAGTCTCTTAAATTTAAGATAATTCCTGACCAAAGTTTAAACTACAATGCAATAAAAGCAACGTATTGTTAGTTGCAATGTGTCACTCATATGAGACACTGATCGCTTAGCAGTACAAGTAGAATTCGATATTTTGCGATGTTTATGTACATACTACATACCAATGTATGTTTTATCTGTGTGTGTGTGTGTGTGTGTGTGTGTGCATATGTAGGCGAGAGAGAGCTTTAGCTTTCAATCCCTTTCATATGTGACACTGAATGACACTAGGATTAGCTTTTTCGATGCAAATTTTCTGTCAAATCATGTTGCACAGGTAACAAGCACATCCTAAGCATTTCAAGCATGTTTTGTTTGTACATTATAGCTTACCACCCCCGTTATCAAATACTGCACCCACTGAGCGTATTAACCAGCTTAGTGCCTCCTATTTCACTTTTAGTTATATTTCAGGCCGCCTTGATTTTACTATACCGTCTCACTGTTATCAAAATTCTCATATAGTCACTATTTTACATTTTGTTGGATATGATACTATTAACAATTCAGTATTTTTTTCATTTATAACATAACTTAAACTGAGACTAGAATGATTTTTAAACTGGGACTAGCATGACTTAAAATGGAAATAGCATAACTTAAACTGGATTAGAATGACTTAAACTGAGACTAGAATGACATAAACTAGAACTAGCAAGACTTAAACTGGGACTAGAACGACTCAGACCGGGACTAGAATGACTAGTCCAATTTTATTAAGGACGTGAAAGGAAACAAACCTTTAATTTTGAATTCAATTACCTGCGAAACAAGAGAACTGAATAATCGTCACACCTAATTACTATTTTAAAGTTCACTGAACTAATTTAAAAGAATTCAGTAATCTTTAGAGCTTAATGTTACTGTTTTAAAAAATATCCATAAAATAGTTTGAAATTAATATATATTGGATACAGCCGAAATAGTTAAGACTTTACTACTGTAGGGAGAAAAAAAAAACAGTTACAAAATTATAAAATGTAAAAAAAAATTAAAAAAAATAACAAAAAAATTTGAGCCAGAAATTATTGAAATTCGGGCAAAATAAACTCGAATGACTGCACTGGCAGCTTTCGTAAGTCAGTGAAGACATGCTTTGGGAATTATGAACAATTACGTTTCTCTAAGTCACTTTCTTTCTCAATCACTTTTCTACAGGCAGACGGACTCATGTGGTAAACAAACAGGTAGATTGGATGAAACTTTGGTACCCAAAAGGATACGAAATATTGACTCTCCCGTGCCGCATGTCCTTATAAGGTGAAATTTATTTGTATTGGTTAATTCTGAATATTTGTATACATACGAGCTCCCAGAAACAAGAAAGAAATAGCATATTAGAAAAATATGCATGAAAATATATCTAAGATATATATGCAGCAGCGAATAAATTTCACAGATGTCACAAAATATTTTCTGCTTAGCCAGACAAGAATTTGTATATTTTATCCACATACATGTATATTTGGACATAGCGGTAACGGCTATTTACACAATCCTATGAAAGAGCGGGGAGTCCATTCATACACCAGGTGTTGGCGTAGTGTTAGGTCGGTCCTGCCTTTGAACTATTTCAACTGTATCCTTGAAGATTCACGCTATCATTTTAAACTTGATCTACCGAACAAAACTACATACGCAGTACATGCTCTTTAGTTTTCTTTGACTTTTCCTAACCTAATCATATTAACACAGATTGTAGAGCGACTCTGTTAGACACCATTGTTACTTCTCCAACGATAGATGTCCTCCATTCTCGCGGTTAGGGACCGGCGATTTTATTTTCGGGGGGGGGGGGGGACTTAGGATTTTCTTTTGAAACAGGATATTTTTTTCTTTCTGTCACCTCAAGATCATTGGATTTTTTTCAACTAATATGGTCGTTACAATTAGTTATTTATTTCTACAAAATCAGAATAAGAATATTTTTTTCAGTTAAACGGGAACTGGAATTTTATTTCGAAACAAAATCCCAGCCTTGGCCTCTGTCCATCCTCAAATAAAACATGAAACGGTCGGTCTCCTATCTCTGCTGATGCAATTTAAGTGATCACAATGTCTCCTATTTCGTTACACGGCTAAATTATGAATTTTCGTCTTGTTTTAAGAAACGGCTCTAGTTGTACAATATACTGGAATTTTTCCAATGTACACAGTTTTAAACGGGGAAAGGGACCGGAATTTTATTTCATCAATTATAATTTCTTTATTTCGTTTTTATTTCTTTATTCACTTTAATTATTTTATTCGATACAAAGTATCTAACTTTTGAATCCTAATGGCCTTAATACCAAGGCACTATATAAAATTGTATACAATGTTAATTAAAAATTGATATGTTGTGTATCCTTTATAAAAATATAATTGCATGTATGACTGTTTGTCTCTATTTTATTATTTTACTTTAATTCGTTAAGAAATACACGATTCTGAAGTAAAGTACGGGAGATTATCTATTCTGTAGACTACCGTTAGAAACAATTGTAGTGATTTACTATGGGATTTATCTTCTGTTTTAAGGGTAATCCGTCGTCCGCATGAGGTGATAATATAACAAATACATATCATTACTTATTTATTTGGAAATACTATATATACAAAATTCACATTCATCACTATGTCCTAGCGACTACTAATATTTAGGGATGTAGATATTTGATGTTACTGCCAATGTTAATATTCATTTATTTTATTTATTCCAAGATATATTTAAAATAAGAAACGCTTTTTATAATTAAAGAGTATTCAAAATTTGCTTCCTCCATTCAGTTAGCTGGCGTCATATCCAAAAATAATGATATGACGTTTTCCATTCCTAGATATTAATTTGTTATGTTTTCTTTCTGGTAGATGTATGCCTATCCAGTAACAGCCATGATCATTAATTTATTCATTTATGACTTCATTTGTGTACTCCCCCCCCCCATCATGTGTGTTTACATAAAATTATCTGAAACCATGTTTATTTTGTGTCACTATCTATGTAAAGTTCTAATCGATTGTAAAGGAATGCTTATTTTAAGTTGTGAGGACTTGTAAAGCGACCCTACCTGTCAACGTTTATTGAATAAAATATGTTTAAATGAAACCCAGATTAAGATATTTGAAGAGTTATATGTATATCCAAATATAACTTTCTTAAATACCAGTGTTTAAACCGGGATAGGAAAGGTCAGAGGAAACTCAGACTAAACAGTACTGTATTTATGTTTGAAAATATGTAAACTGTGATAGGAAAGTTCAGAGGAAACTCGAACCATGTTGTACTTACAGTATTTGTATTTGAAAATATGTAAACGGGATAGGAAAAGGTCACGGGAAACTAGAACTATGCAGTACTGTATTTATGTCTGAAAACAAACATCAGGAACCTTTTTCGATAATTACAGAAAGAACAAACCCTCGTTCCATTTCAAACTTTGAGGACTGCCTTCTTTCTTGACAAAAGATTTTCTTAATTCCATTTTTCATTCTCTTTTCTTTTTTTCTTTCCCTTAGGGACGAAAGTCGCATATCTATCGTGTAAAATCATTACTGGTATAAATTTTATTTTTAATATTTAATTTCTGGTTATTTCAGGTAATTAACTAGGAAATAGAAAACAGTAAATTGAATTGTGCACATCAGCGAGCGCGCGTGCATGAGAGAGAGAGAGATGACATATTTAATCAATGAAACCTCACTAAAATGGCATGCACATGTAATTTTTTCACGATAACAAAATCACAAACAAAATTTAATCAAAGGGCTTAACCTTGAAAAAATATAATATCATTTTCTTCAAGTCCGAGATATTACTGATACAAAAAGTTCGAAATTGCAAAAGTTTTACAGCATTAATCGTGTCAAGTGCAAAATTAATATAGGAATATTTGCCCCAAAAGAGGTTCAACGATCTTTCCCTTAAGTTTACATTATGAATAGTGTCCTTGATCAACACATATTTCGAAAAGAGTTTTCTTCTGAGTTTTGAACATTATACAGAAACTGAGAACGGTAACAACATCAGCAACTACAACACACTCACAGGTAATGAGTACATGAAATTTATTCACCCCCACAATTTACGATTCACACTAGGAAAAGTGTTGGAAATCTCAGTGATATGATCATAGAATGCTGATCGGATCACAGAATGCTGATTGGATCAAGAAGAAATGCCCGATTCTCTAGCCAAGTATGACGTCAAAGACTGCAGATACTAATATTCATCCAGTGTAAAATTGTGATATCCGTGGTGCGGACTTTATCAGTTTTACTGGAATAACATGTTAATTCTTGATATATCATACTTTCAATATACTGGTGGTACGTGCTTCAGAATGTGTTCATTTTTTTTAAATATATAATTTTATATATTTTCTGTTGCAGCAATGCTACAGTCCAACACTGACTGTATTTCTTCAATACTAAGAAACTCTGTCATTTCCAAATATGATTTTGGCGACATGACTAAGCATTCCAATGTGCAGACCTAATAACCCACTATAGTCAGCACCGTAGTATGACAAGGGAACTGTGAAAGGACATTGGCTACGGCAAGATCCCAAGTCTAAAATTGTGTTGTGACAAATAGGGTGTGGAAGGACATTGACTACGGCAAGATTCCAAGTCCAAAATTGTGTTGTGACAAAGAGAGAGTGGAAGGGCATTGGCTACCATAAGGTCCCAAGTCCAAAATTGTGTCGTGACAAAGCAGAGTGTTTATGGAGAATGGACAGTGGGTCCAGTGCTGACTATAGTGGCCACTGTCAAAGCTCTTAGGTAGGTTGACAATTTCAGTGTGAACGAACTTGACTTACTCTGTTGGTCATTCGCTTATTACATTTACACTAAAATTCGTTGGTATATACAAACGTAAGTTATTGAATAATAATGTAATGACGTTAAAAGAATAGAAGATTGAACGATTAAAACATGGTTACGGACAAAGTAAACGCTTTACAGCAGCATGCAGAGTGCACGAGTAAATAAAACCGAGATAGACAAATATACTATGAATGATATCTGCTCAAAGATATCGAACTTATTTCTTGATTTAGCTGATACAGTCTCCAAGGGATTTCAGTTTTCCTACGGTTTCGGTCGTAAGAACACTCACTCACTCACTTACTCACTCTATTCAAATGTTTCGTGCTAATCAATCTGTTATTGAGGGGAATGGATAGCTTACATAAAAAGGAAAATAACAGGAGGGAAAAACGAAATTATTTATTTGTTTGAATGGCACGGGCAATCTACAAAAAGAGCTAAAAATCAAAATGTGCAAATAACATGTCAATTTAAAATAGCAAAGGTATATCAGAATAATCCAAGGTAATGTGATCTGCTAAATGCATGTTATCCGTACGTAAAATGAAGTTTCTTTGACTTCATTCCGGGCTAAAAACAAAGGACGGAATCATACGTACAGTGACGTAGCAACCGCCGAAGCGAATCCCCCGTTTCAAGCAGATTTTTTTTTGCGACGCCATTGCATGCGCAGGAAAAGAAATAACGCCATTTGGGCTCAAAGCACAATGATTACTTCCGGGTCAGGCCCTACAACGACGACCTTTAATCAATCTTGGTACTGAATATGAGGATAACGGCATGATTCTGTTTATAGTTTGGCTACAATGCATAGTCAAGGTCTGATGCTTTGCCGGAAGTAAATTTGTAATCCACAGCATTTACTGTTTCTGGTATTGCCTCTCAGAAATGACGAGAGCTTCACTGTAAGTTTCTCTACCAATTCGATTAACCTATTATTTCTTTGGCAAGGACACAATGAAAACTTCAGTACTGAAAAGCAAATCTTGAGCATTCAGCAAAATAATTTTGTACTAAATCCTCTCAGTGGTTTATATTAGGTCGCTGGGGGGAAGGGATAAAGCCCATACATCTATTATATCTCTCATTTTGGGCACACTGCACGCTACTGAAGCTGCAAACCTGAAAACTGCCACACTTCCTGCATATTGTCTTAAAAATGTAAAACATTGTATACTTCGTTTTTCAGAAAAAAATTCAATTGAAAATTAAATTGAATCAATTTTTTTTGAAACACTGCCAGCCATGCATGATTTTGTTGCATCATCATGAAGTGATATATTTATTGCACATTAATTGAATAAGATGATTACGACTCTAGAGTACAACCCACTCATGTTGTCTATTAAGCCATTCTAAACTGTCAGAGAATTAAAAATGTGAAAAGAAATATTTGATAAGGGGATGAAATATACTTTCTCCCGGTCTTATTACATTGGATGTAGGTAAAAAGCAAATGAAGTAAGTCTAATCTGAACGTTCATTTATATTATATTGCAAAGTTTGATTGAAATACTGATTTATCTGATGGAACACTGCAACAGTACTTAATGTCCCATTCTAACGAACCATTCTACTGAATTTTTGTTAATTGACATTCATAAATATACACAAGAATGTTTTGAAAAAAAGTTTGAATTAAATTTTTTAAACTGATCTTAATTGGTAGAAGGTAACATTCCACAGGAAAATGGCCATCCTTATTTAGAATTGTGGGGAACAGATTTTCATTTTAGTTGAAGATATACTATCTAACTGTACCTATAAGAGATTGAGAAATGTTATTTCCATATGAAATAGCTTACTTATCGTAATATCATTTAATTTAGTACATTGTCCCTCTCAATCTTCCTATATAATGCTCTGTATTAATTGTTACGCAAGTGACCAAACATTCTTTCCCTCACTCCCATTGCCTTTATGAGCGTGATTCTCGTTAGTTATTTACTAGTAATCTGTAAATGGCTGAACATTCTCTAACAAACATATTTCTAAAACAAAAACTCGTATATTTTGAGGGTGAAGATTCACCTCAATACACGTTCAGCGGTTCATATATTTAGTGTTACTATATAGAGTTGAATCTTTTCCCTGCACTTGATTTCATTCGAGCATTGTGATCTTTGAAATTAAAGAAACCCATGACGTCTGTATTCAGGTCTATCCTTGTATTAGGAACAATGCGAAGAGATGTATTAGCTTTAACGCTGACCGGAAGTCCGGTATTGATACCAATGCCTCATTAGGACATGTCCAATATGCTTGTCA